>JANHGB010048313.1:0-44058 GCA_026283785.1 Coracopsis vasa
GCTCCACCCTGTCCCGTGCCCGGCGTAGCGCGGCCAGGCTGCCCGGCATAGTGCAGCTTGGACCCGGCAGCGCGCTGCGTCTGCAGGCCGCGGGCCGGCGGGCGGGAGCGGAGGAGCCTGAGCCGGGCCTCCGTGCCTCTCCTTCAGCTCCTCCTCCGAAACGTTCTCTGTGGCGTGGGCCCGTCCGCGTTGCGGTCGCAGAGGGGAGAGCTGGGCTGGCCTTGTCTTCAGGAGGTGTGGGTGCCTTCCTGAAGGAAAACACTGAAGCAAGGCTTCTGAGGGTGTCTGTCCCTTTAAAGGGAGAAGTAAATTGTTTTGTGTTGAGTGGATACAAATCAGCCATGCTCCTAAAAGGAAAAAATAGTAGGATTCAGTTACAGCCTGCATTGAAATCCATTCTAAAATAATTCGGTTGAATATACCATCATGTGGGTTACACTAAGCTCATTAAAAACTATTATCATTTAAGTAAATTGAAGTATATATTCATTCCATTAGATTGTATGAATATTTATCTGTATATCTACCATCTGCACTTGTCATAAAATTAATGGCTCATTTGCTGCACAGTGTTCATCTTCCCTGAGAATAATAGGTATTTCGGTTTGGCTGGCTTAGGCATTCTGTCACAGAGTCTGGAAGTCGGCTTGATAAATGCCTCTGTGCCTAACTGGGGAGAGCTGCACAGTGGGATCCATACAGGCTGGGTTTAGATCCAATGGCAATGTTGCAACTGTTGCTGTGCTGGGCAGCGCACAACTGAATTTCACATGTGGTGTCTACCCCACGGTTTTGCAGCCAAACCCATGCACTCCCATAGAATTCTTCCCAAAACGTATGGATATTGCATTTTGTTCAGCCCACACAGCTCTGTTTGCTAGACTGAGGTTCAAACTGGAAGTTGCACTAGAGGTGAGAAAAGGAAGTTTGTATCTACTGAAATCAGCAAAACTATAATCAAAAAGAAGATGAGATTTTTGTCTAGAAAAGTTCAGAAGTTCCCCAGGAAAAATAAAATTCATACATAGTTAAATAACAGGGGACACACAATTACGAATTAAAATTCGAGCTTGCTGTGTACAACTATAGAGATAAAGGTACAGTAAAAATAAAGGATAAGATTTGGATTTGGCCACGACCGAGGCATATTTCAGTAGTAGTTTGGAGCTCCAAGTAAAATTAATTCCCTGTTTACTAGGTCTTTTTCGTACGTTACCATCTCAGCACAGTTTAGCCCATGCCAAAATGTTCTTTCAATTTAAAATGGCTATGTTACGGTTATAAGTGATTTGATGGCATTGTGCCAAAGACAAAGTGCTGTCATTTGTGGCAGTAAACAAAGTGAAAAAATACTTCTCTTTGAACATTTTTCAATTAACTGCAGTAATTTGAGGGGGGAACACGACAGGAAGGGGTTTCTTGGTTGTTCTAGTGGCAGGAAATAAGTCAGGTAGGGCTTTGCAGTGTCCTTTAACTGCAAAACTTGCTTCTTGCCTAGTACGACCTGCAGAGTAAAATGAAAACGAATATAAGCAGGATAACTCCGTGATAACTTATTCAAACACCTTATCTTGTGATGGGTTTAAAGACATTTTGACTCTTACATGGGTCAGCAAGAAAAATTTATGAGAAACAGTGACAAAAGAAAGTAGCTGTCAAAATGGGCTTAGAAAATCTAGATGTGTTTATTGTTGACTTGATAATGATTTAAATAACTTATTTTAATTGCTTGATTTGAAATCGCTCCATCTTTTCATAGCTTCACAACCCATATGTGTATCTTTCAGTCATGGCCTGACCTTTTCTATTCCAGCTATTTAATTAACACAGTGTAATATTCTGCGTGAATTATTCTTGTTTGCAGGATATGGTACCATTTAAATTTGTTAATGTAAAGGAGCAGTGCATTGTCGATAAATTGTTGGAAACCAAATTAGCTTTATCTTGCAGCTAGCTGATTGCATTATTTCACTCATGGGTATAATACTTCTCTAAACATGCTAATTTCTCTTTGTGTGGTGACATTTTTACTGTTCTCGTTACTGACATTTGTAATATTTGGGGTGGGGAAATCTTTTCTTGCTTTAACCTCACTATAATGTAGCTAAAGGTATTTGAATATTCTCAGAAAAAGTGTATATATATTCAGGTAAGTGGAAAGGTTGTTTTGTCTCCTTGCCCAGAGATTTCATGCCTATAGCAGGACCTGAATGGACTTAAAGGCACCTAGATCCAAAATGGTGATACAGAAGCCTATCCAGTTACTAATTGCCCAACCATGATACCGTATCTGTTAGTAGGTGCCTCCATTTTAAACCTCAAAGCTTTCAAGGTGGTTGCATCACTGTATTTGTGCCTATCTGCCTGTGTCTGGCCTAAAACTTTCTAGAATTCTGCTTAGGAGGAGTTGGTGACCTGGAGCTCTGACAGACTAGTGATGATGGATAAAAATTACATAGCTGAAGCTGTTACTGCTGCCAAATGCTCGTCCCATCCCTGAGGCAGGCCTGGCTGATCCACTTATGAGTTGGCACCTAGACTGTGCTGATTTAAGCCTGGCTTATTAAGATAAACTGAAAGCTTTGACAGGTTTGTTATAACCTTGAGGCATCTGGAGAGTCTAATTCAGCTTAAACTTACCTGTCACGTAATGGTTGAGCTGAGCAGTTCAGGAGAGTACCCCACACCCCGTGGTGCAACCCCCAGTTCCTAGCATATTAAGAAGTGCCATTTGCTCTCCAGTCATCAGGTTTTAGAACAAGTTTGCTCTCCATGTGACTTTCTTCAGAGAGATCCAATGAACTTCAGCATCCCTTTGTTTCTTACACCTCTTCCAACAACTCCTAACATCATGTGTACAAGCTTGTACTTTCTTGTGTCAACT
The DNA here is from genome assembly GCA_026283785.1 of Coracopsis vasa. Lineage (NCBI taxonomy): Eukaryota > Metazoa > Chordata > Aves > Psittaciformes > Psittacidae > Coracopsis > Coracopsis vasa. Next base: position 2,885 of record JANHGB010048313.1, read on the forward strand.
CAGACCTTGCAATCTGACAAGTAGCAATAGCATACCCTATGAAGGCTAGAAGCATTTTGACACAAAATGAGCAGGACCCAAAATTCATTCAGAGATCCAAAAGTGACATTTAGCTAATTCTGAATATTCCTTCTAGCATCCAAAGAGCGGCCTGTTTGCCTGTGGTTACCCTCAACTCCAGACTTCAGCTGGAGTTGTGACAATGTAGTTTCAGAGCTGCCATAAAAAGCACTAGTGTAGCAGGAAGCTGTAATGATTCTCTTCTTTAGACCCTGTCTTAAACAACATCTTTGAAGGTAAGCCTGTGAGGTGTGAGCAAGTCCCATTTTTCCCTCATCAAGTTTTGACATCAGTTTCGTCTTAGTTACTTAGGAACAGGTTGCTCAGGATCTGCTGTGTTTTGGGCTTTATGTGGACACCTTCCAATCTGTGCATTCAGTACCTTTCAGGATCTTTTCTTGCCTTTTTCTGCTGAGCAGTAGGCAGACTTCCAGCTCTAACATCAGACAGCAATTCACTTGAACTTCAGCAGAATAATGGTTATACAGTGCTTCTTTCTTTTTTATAGTATCAACAAGAAACAAAAATACAGACACATCTTCAGCTTATGAAAGTTGAACAATTTCATTCTTAAATTCAAGTATCAATGTTATCCAATGGGCATTCATTTATAGCTTTTGATTGCAGGCTGTGTATAGTCATGTTGCAGAGTGACCCTTGTAGTGGAGATGATTAAAGGTTTGTGGTAAGTCAGAGCCTGTTGCAAGGTCCTTTAGGGAGATGTGGGGTAGCTCCTTTTTCTTATAGAGTGTACCTTTATGATTGGTCAATGAAAGACATCTCAACAGATTCCCTGTAAACTGTGCTGTAGGTTCTTTACTGTAGCTCTCAAAAGGCATATGCAAAAGTTGCACCTGTTTTGAGTTATACCTGCTTTGAGTACATTTAAAGCATTTTGTAATCCATTTCTGCTTGTTCTGCTATTCATCACTTGCTTCATGATGAGCAGATTAAGATTGTATTTTCTGTGAGTAGGAGGTAGAAGTTGCATGGTTATCTTTCATCCAAACTCATTTTGATGGCTACTTCCCTACCTCACTTGGACAGTCTTCAGGCTTAGTGTCTTAGATATTTTAGGGATATTACATTGGAGCTCCAAGCTCAGCAGACCACGATCCCTATATTCCTTCATTTTATTTAAAGCCAACATGTTCAAGTAACTGCAGACAACATCAATGGAATGCATCCTAGAGATTGGTTTCCCTGCATTCCTGAAAGCCTGAGGATGGTGAAAATGAATTGAGTCACATGAGGATGTTAGGCTTGAGTTGGGAACATAGGGTGAAAATCTCCAGCTGTCTCCTAGGGTGAGGACTGCCTCAGTGTAGATCTCATTTTCTCCGATGCCAGCAAGAACAGATGGTCATATTGCTCTGGTACTGGTCTGTCTACTGGGTCTCTGGTGAATGTGATTTTCATTTCTTATCAGACTGTGTCGTTGCTCTTCTGTTGTCTTATGTCAAAACAGCAAGGAGTAACTTTATGATTGCTGTGATATAATTAATGGTATAGGCATTAAGGAGTTTGTTTCTGTTGGTCTGGCTAGTCCCACTTGGCTGTCATACTACAGGTATGCTGTGTGCTTTCCAAATGAGTCTTCTGTAGACCTGGTTGTCTGGGTAGATGTTTGGGATCAGATCCCTACTGAAGACGTAATGCTCACAAAATGTTGTTTGTCTGTTTGTGACTCTCTACTGTGTAATTCTGTGTAGAAAGAAGAGGCTAAATTGATTATTTCTGTGTCTATGCTTTTCTGAATGGGGGCATATATGATCTTAAGATTAAATTATTCTATGCTTTGTGATCACAGAGACAAGATTCTCGGGAGTAGATACAGTAGCACAAGATTTTTAGTTCCATTAGAGTATTTCAACGAGGTAAGGCAGTTTGGATGTCTTGGTATAAAAGTGCAACTTTAATCTTTTGCAATTTTATTGTTTTGCAATAAAAAAATCAGAAGCTCATTTTAAATTTCTAAGTACCAAATGCTTTTGAAGACAGGATATAGAAGACATTACTGCTTCTGATACTAATACTGAATTAGTAAATGGTTGACAGAGTGACATTAATGTTCAAAAGGAATCTGAAAATATTGAAACTCATCTACTGAGAGGACTTTTCCAGATATACCAATAGGTTGACAAATACTGAGTTTCAGTAAATTTTGCATATCGGAATAAGCTTCCAAAATTCAAAGCAGCAGCCATACCATGGTTTCTTCTAAAATTAAAGGTCACCTTCAGTTTCCAGAAGAGCAGGTACAGCTGATTAGAACAAGAGTTCATGCACATCTGAGTGGAGTCTTGGCCCTACATCTTGGGCCTAGATCTTTTCTGATATTTAGCTCTTGGTGTTTGTAGATAAAGAAATTTTGCAGGCAGTTGTTATTTGAAAAGAGAAACAAAATCTCTGGAGAAGATGGTAAAGATACGTTGACATCACTAGCAGCAGGTTGTTGTATCATAAAGCTGTGAAAGATAAGCTTCTATGTAACAAGTTGTGCTTTTCCAGTAAAAAATTAGTTTCTTTTATGTTTTATATTTATATTAAAAATCAGAACTAACATTATGAAATTTTAAGGTTGCAAATTAGATTTGAAGAGCTTGGTAACTCACAATTTGATGAACTGTACTAAGTCAAATGTATCTTTAGCTCTGTGTTATGTCAAAGGAAGATTTTACATTCTTTATATGAACCCCAAGATTCAAAACATACACTGTTAACAGTTTTTCACAGACAGATTTCATGTTGCTGCGTGAGAACCTTTATAAAGAGAAATAGCGACTTGAAACAAAGGTTAAACTCACTTCTACTTGTTTTACCCATGTTGAATGAAATGAAATTATGTAAACAGATGGAATAATAGCCATGCCTTTTTTGTATAATATTCATATAATAATGCCAATCCCATAATCTAATACCCTCATTATGCACATTGATTTTTGTGCACTTCAGAAACTGTTCTACAGGTTCATATGGTGGGTCTCTCTGTTTTCTTTCAATGCAATAATTTATTTAATTCAAAAGTACTTCTTTTATTCTTTTAATGTATAATTTCGTTTTGACAATTATACCTCTGACTCAGCATTAATCATAATTTGTATCTTGTGTATTATAATACTGAGCAAAGTGATGAATACTTCCATCATAACCCCTTTGTCAATCAAATTCAAAAGGCAATTGTATTAATGACTATTTGTTACAGCAGCTTATGGGAAAAAATACTTTTAGAATACTGTTGACTATTTACTACAATATCTTATGGGAAAAGGGTGTGTTTTAGAGCATTTCTCTTCTTTTTTTGTTGCCATTTTGAAGTTCTTGTCAGTCAAGTTTGCAGGATAGTGCAACAGTAAAGTCATAAATGGCTACAGTTTCTGACAGAGAATTTTTATGGTGCATTCATCAATTTAAGAGTTGTGCATTCATATTTACTACTAACAAGGAATATAAAAAGAAATAGAAATAATCTTCACTTACAACTTGAACAAATTCTTTTTTTCTTAGAAATATAGTTGTTAATCCCTGATGTGCTGGTTGCTTTACCTTCAACCATCATGTTATATGAGTATTAAGTTTTGTATTAAATTTCCCACCTATTAGGAAATGCTGTGAGAAATATGTATCAGTGCCAGTGGGGTATTGGGAAGAAATGGGTTTGCTACTGAATTTCCTCAGCAGCAAGTGGGTATGATTTACCGCAAACAGACAGAAAGGTGGAATTGTAGCAGCCTAGCTTAAGGAAGAACAGTCCCTCCTTTGGAATAACTCTTATATCCTGGTGGAAGGTTTTGGTCAAAAGCCATAGTGTTTTCCTTCTAAAGAAAATGAAATGCCATTTTTCAAACATGCATTTATCTGCAGTTTCGTTATGTTTCACTTTGCTTTCAACAATTTTGACAATTAGAAGATACAAAGTTCACTGGAAACACATTTAGTATGACTTCTGTTGGTTGTACATATCCTAATTTTCCTGGATTTGGGGGAGTGGAAGAGGCTATTTCAAATGGTAGAAGATGCTGGCATGAGCTTTGAGGACAAGGAGGGAAAGAAAAACATTTCTACTAGAGGAGACTGGAGGAGCTCAGATCATTCTGTATTGTTCACTAGCTGAAAAGGAACACAAGTGTCTTCTAAAAGTGCACTAGGAGAAGAGACAACAAGCAGAAGCTGGCCAGTGTTTCAGAAAGAGCTTTCTAGGAAGAGCCCTCGGGGATTTCAGGAGGTATTTTATAAACGTACGCTTGAGATGACACACTGTCATTTAGAGCAGCAGTGGGAAGTCCCTCCCAGTGCTGTATTCTGGGCTTGGCCTCTTATTCCACCCCTAAGAAGTCTGTCAGCTATTTCCTTTTCTTTATCAGGACAGTTTGAGGTTTGAGGGCATAGCCCACACTCTTATCTTGCTTCATGTCTTGAGTCACTCAAGGCTTACTAGAAAAACTGTGAGATGCTCAGCCCTGCCACAAGAGGACAGGAAAATGAGTGTAAATACAGGTTCTCTGGTCTGTTTCTTCTCTTTTGAAACCCCCCTTCCATGACAGCAGATGCAGAAGGCAAGGAAGAGTGTGTTGACTTGAGGCTACCAAAGTAAGCTTCAGGTGCCAGTCTTACTGGTGCAGACTGATCTGTGCAACTGCTAACTATCCGTCAGTAGCCAAAATATTTATGCAAATCTAGGTTAGATGCCCCCTGGCTATGCTGCATCAGCAATATTGACATTTCTGGGGTAAAAAATAATAGTAACAGCACTAACTGTTCAGGAAGTAATACCTATATGTTCATGCTGTATATCCTGAAAACTACTCGTGTATATTTCAAATGCATTCTGTTTGCTCAGAGTAGGCTGATTATAGTGCATAACGTTGTAATCACATGCAGATTATTTAAAGTTGTTATTTAATATAGAGAGTTAATGTACTGTGAAATCATTAAGAATGACCTCCAAACCAAGTCACTTCTCTTTGGTTTGGGGAGTTTCCCCATCCTTTCCACTATCTTCTTTCTACTTACTCCTGTTTGTTGGATAGTTAAGATTTTGGAGGTTAGTTGATATTTTTAATAACCTGGCTGCTCTGTATTAATGTACTCAAGATTCCAAATTTTGCTTTTAACTTTTTCCGTTTTTTGTAAAGAAATAAGGATAATGAAGCATTACGTATTTACAAGAAAAACAATTTCATGATTCTTATACCAAATACGTTGCCAGCATTTCCTTGTACTCCCTCTTTCAGAAAATAATTTTAATACCTCTTAATTAAATCTCATATTTAAGCAGCAGGGTGTTTTGGCAGAAACCAACTACCATGCAATAATGAACTCTTATAATGTGCTAAATTATTTTAAATGAATGACAGTACACTTAAGTTTTTAATGACAGTACATTTAACTTCTGAACAACTTTGATCAAGTCCACTTTTCGTCAGACTGCCTGCTGTGCTAAATTCTTTATTCCCAAATCCCACTCAGTTATTCAGAAAAATTGCTAATCAGAAACATTAAATTATTTTCTCTCTTACAAGCACAAAGTCTACTGGAAAGTACTTGGCCAATTCATTGTTTTTCTTTTACCTGCCCTCAGTGCTGAGTTTGGATATGTCTTCGTATTTGACATCACATGTAAAGACGACTGGAGACCTTTGTTTTTTTAATTGGAAGATCTCCATTTCACAATGTGTTACCTTTCTACAGAACACCTACCTTTTTCGCCAATTATATAAGCTGTCATGGTTACAAAACTCAAGCTAAAACTTGGTTTGGTGTTTCAGTTCCTGGTTGGATTCTATACATGCCTTGTGTAAAGTCAAAACATGTGGCAAATTATTCCTGCTTCCTTTTGTACTGTGAAGGCACATCATTTGTTGAGCCTGATAGAAGGAACTAATTTAAAGTATTCTTTTTCTCTTTTGGGTCAGAGTACAACTGAGAAAATTAAGACTCCTGCAGAGCTTTTCTTTCAAAGGGAATACGCGTTTCTGTTCTCTCCTGCTACCTGATCTCCTGTAGGAATTTGATATCTAATGCCCAAGATGTGCCATGGACATTTTGTTTCTTTGCAACACTTTTTTTTTTTTTTTATGTCTTTTACTGATAAACATCTGTGTCCAAACTGTTTGCCCTTATACATGCTATACAACCTCAGGTTTTGCCTATTAATTATATCCATTTCAGGTTAGGAAATACTGAGAAGCAAGAGCCTCGCTAAGGTCTCTGTGAAGCTATGATAATAACTAAGGAAAAGATTATTATGATTTTACATTACACATTTTTCTGCTAATCTATCTTTCAAGAGATGTCTTCAGATATCTCTTTTACTTACTTTTTACCACTCCTACAGCATATAGTTCTATCAGAAACCTGTTGGTCATAAGCAGAGTTCTCCAAATTATCATAATACCTATTTGATAACAGAATATGGTATTTACCTTTTATTGTGTGCCTTTTCTCTAACAGGCATTTAGAAATGCAGGACAAATATGGGAAAATAATTATGTCTAGCTGACTGCTGTTCTCACCAAGGAATACATAAAGCTGAATCAAGGCACTTAAAGATTCTTCACACAAAGTCAGCAAAAATCCCCATTTGTCTTTGGAGAAAAACACTAATGTTCATTTATCTAATGCTTTACTTTTTCTAAAACGTTTCAGACTTCACTGCTGATTATATCATATGTATTGTATGTCATTATATATATGTCAGGAAAAGATACATACTCATTTAACAGTGATTTTAATACTGTTTGAAGATAGGAATGATTAGCATCTTACTTAAACAGACTGTCCTCTTTCATTGTTTCTAATTTTTACAGGGGAATAGGTTTACAACTGAATAAAGCATGATGACATGACAAAAACCTCCAGCAGATGTTCAGTAGAGTAGATATATTCAGATAGAATGTACCCTCAGCAAGTTTGCTGATGCTATAAAACTGGGAGGAGCAGATGGTACCCCAGAGTGCTGCGCTGTCATTCAGAAGGATCTAGACAGGCTGGAGAGATGGGCAGAGAGGAACATGTTGAAATTCAACAGACAAGTGCAGGGTCCTGCACCTGTGGAGGAGTCACCCCCTGCATCAGCACAGGCTGAGGGCTGATATGCTGGAAGACACCTGTGCGGAGAGGGACCTGGGGATCCTGGGTGTCTGGTGGACAGCAAGTTGTCCATGAGCCAGCAATGTGCCCCAGTGGCCAAGAAGGCCAATGAGCGACATTAGGAAGTGTCCAGTTCCAGGCTCTCCAGTCGGATAGAGACATGGAGTTCCCGGAGCAGGTCCAGGGAAGGGCTACTAGAATGATCAAGGATCTGGAGCATCTCTTCTATGAGGAAGGGCTGAGGGAGCTGGGCCTGTTTGGCTTAGAGAAGAGAAGGCTCGGGGGAATCTAATCAATGTATGTAAGTATCTGAAAGGTAGGTGTCAAGAGGAGGGGGCCAGGCTCTTCTCGGTGGTGCCAGGGGATAGGACGAGAGGAAACAGGCATAAACTAAAGTACAGGAAGTTCCATCTGAATATGAGGAAGAACTTCTTTACTGTGAGGGTGACTGAGCATTGGAATAGGTTGCCCAGGAAGTCTGTGGAGTCTCCTTCCCTGGAGATACTCAGGAGCCATCTGGACACAATCCTGAGTAACGTGCTGTAGGTGACCCTACTTGAACAGGGAGGTTAGACTAGATGACCTCCAGTGGTCCCTTCCAGCCTCAGCCATTCAGTGATTCTGTCTAATTGTGGTTTTTGTCTGGCATTTGAACTAACTCTTGTATGAATTCATACAAACTCTTGAGCTCTGAGCTTCCTGCAGTATATTCACTGTGGTTGAAACCACACCTTTTAAAAGCACAATATGCATGTGGAAATCACGTTAGAAAGCCACAGAGAATCAACACTTGGTTTCAGTGAGTCTTCTTGTCTCTCCCAGTAAAATTTCTGCTTTCAGCAGGTTGAACTGTTGACTGAAGTTACAAGATAAACCTGAAGCTTTTGCAGTGAAACTCAGCTTTACAAAATCCTCAAAAAAAACAAAAAGGCACCAATTTCTTGCATTTCTTTGGATTTTTATATTCTAAAAGAATTAAATGTACTACATTAAAACAAAAATGATTGAGTAGTCGAAAAGACAGCCATGTGGTGGTAAACTTGGCCTTAACAGGAGTAATTTTGTTTTTATGAGCTGAAAAATCTGAGAGGAATGTAAGGCCAGCCAGCTCTCTCATCATGAAAGCTGCCTCTGTATGATACTATAATTGCACTGCTTAAAGACAGAAGTTTTATAAACCCCGTAGGAGTGTTCAGATCTGGACTGAGTTCTGCCTTAGTCTTTGAACAGTGTCACTGAGAAAACATTTTGAGCTTTAAACTCTTACCATGCCTACAGCCAGCTCCTGGTATCTTCACTAGCACATGCCGTTGTGTCTGCAGATGGTGTTTCTGCCTTACCTGGACTTATTCCCTCTAGGTGTACTGACCTATTGCTCGAAAATCCCTACAGCCTCCTTCTGGGGATAGAGAAGACCATATGGTAAGACATACGGTCCCCATGAGGCCTCCTTATGTCCGGGTTGTGCAAGTTGCTGGAGCGTGAGACTGAAGGCCAAAAGTCATAGACATCTCTGTGTCACAGCAACACCATCCTGTCAAGTGTTGCTCTGCACATGAAAAGAAATGTGGAAATGTGGAAAACAAACTCCCTCCTGTCATCTGCCTTAAAAAAGGGAAGCCACTTAAAAATTTTATGTTCCGTGAGTCTAAAATAGCAGAGGTGCTTAGTTTTAAAGCTTCAGGATGGAGTTTTCGTGAGTGAAAGGAGAGAGGGATTCAGTTTCCCTGGAAGTTCGTGGGAAAAGGGACCTCAGCCCTGATACCTCCTACCAAATTCGTTTCAAGATAGCAGCTTAATTTAGAAAACTGAAAGTACAGCTATGCTGGAGTATAAACCCTGCTGAAAGAAGGGGGACTCACAAAAGTCACCAAAGAGATATGGCATACAGCTTGTTCCTACCATTTGCACTTCAGCATGAATGTATTTATTTTAAACTGTATGTTTGAAACAATCCTGAAGAACCCTCATTGGTGCCCTTGCTCCCAGTGAGTCATCTTCTGTGTTTCCTCCAGCTGGCACTGCAGGGCTGCCTTCTGCGGGACTGACTGGTTTTCTAACCTGTCCCACCATTCACACACAGGGAGAGCACCCAGCAGTAAATGGGATTTTTTTCTCCTGTACTGATTTAACTCATTGTGCATACCAGACCATGATTTGACCCCTAAATAGAATGATTGAATTAGGGGTTTTTATCATAAATGAGCTGCTAGGAGTCATGGGGAACCAGAGACGTATCAGTTCAGTATGTTAAATCGTGGGTATTACAGGGATACAATTTCTGGATGAGTTAACTTCAGTAGAGCTTAAAATAATGAGTATATATTTTTATGACCCACAGTTGTAGTGCACTGCTTCAGCTCTATGGAGATGTTATGTGTTGAGTTGTTTTTTTTCTTTTAAAATGTTTTCCTTCTCAAAATATCCCTAAAGAAAAGTTGTCCGGAAAGTGCTGAGTTTATTCAAGGTTGCCACCTTTTCAGCTTGACAGTTTCAGTGGGGCATGTAAACAGCAAAGAAGTAAATGGAAATCTTGGGTTAATTTAGGTTTTGGATTGGCACAATAGCCATTTTCTAAAATTCTGTAGACAAAAAGAAATTTTTAAACACTTTTTAAATACCCACTGTCTAGGTTATGCTGCTGTTCCTTGGTTTAAATCAAATGCATAGGAACCTGGTTTGCTATCTCTGACACTGAGTTACACTTCTTGGAAAGAATCCCATGCAGGAAGACTGTTACTCATAAAATTTATGTTCTCTAAACTCTTGGACATTATTTGTAAGGATTTTTTATTGCTAGCCTAATCCTAAGCAGTTTGGCTGCAGTGCTTTATTGCCTAAGCTACAAGTGAAAATTCTAAACACATGCCTATTATTATTTTTTTCACTACATTTTATGTGCTAATACATTGCTTTAATTTAGTGTAAGAATGTTCTTTCAGTGTTTGCAGTAGAAACTTAACTTTAAAAATATCTACAAGTGTAATAATTAACATAAAGAACATGTTCTTAATGTTTCATATGCTGTAGTAGGATGGTGGTAGGATGTGGTAGGCTGATGGTAGGCAACACTTCATGTATCATAAATCATCGCTCTAAAGCTGTTTTTTTCTTTACATAGGTGAAGATGTCAAGCCATTTACTCCTGAGAAAACCAAGGAAATTGTGATGTCTCTACAGCAACCTGCAGTCTTCTGTAACATGGTTGGTGACTGGCCAGCCCTACACTGGAATGCAAAATACCTTTCTGCTGTGTTGGATGGAAAGACAATCCAGTTTAGGCTAGGCCTGAAGACCATGGGTTTAGGTGAGACCAAAGTGAACAGTCATTACATGTCACAACTCTTTCTCAATTTCTGTGAGTCTCTGACTCTCTGTTACCATTATTTACTCTCTTATATATTGCGTTTCACTGCAGGCTTTGATTTTAGGATATGGGATTTAACCAACAGTAGAATACTCTTTTCTCTTTCTTGTGTATTTATTTTTAGTAAGAAATGTGGTGGGTAACACTAACATACAAGAATCAAGCATTTCCAATCCTAACCATTTTATGATTCTGTGATCTCAGTGTTCTTTCCTTGTTTTGTAGTGTGTGTGTTTGGTTCTGGTCTTAAACGTGATTCAGTTGTTCATGTGACCTGAGCTTCCATATCCGCAAAGTACATCCTGAGTACATTAAACAATTAGCTAATTAACCAGTCTATCTTGGGGGTTTTTATCTGTCAAATGCTGGTAATTCTCACCTTTCTCCAGAGATTTTGTAAGACTGTGATGGTTTTCAGTACTTTAAGGTACTGTGATGAAAGATGCTATGAAACTATAAAGCATTAAGAAAATCACTTGACACCAGTACAATAATTTCACCTCTAACCCTCCAGATTCACTCAGGTATCTAGGAACATGCCATGAGAGAAAAACAATTTTTGCACTTGATTTTAAATACTACAACCAATGTCTACCTGCAGCCACACAACGTTAGTCATAATCTATCCGTGGACAGCGTTTCATAACAGCAAGGGAACGTACAGGAAACATGCTCCAAGGTGCAATCTGCTAGCCACTTTAGAGGTTATGCATTGCTTTATTTTTGTGCCCTGTACATCCTTTGCCGTCCCAACCACATACCAAAATACATTTTGCTGTGCACTTTCTCCCTTTTCCCTAAAGTATCTTGTCCTCCTTCAGTCTTTTTTTTTTTTTCCTCCCCTAGTCCTCAGAAATGTTCAATATAAGTCATATTTTTAGACCCCTACCTAGCTATTTGTTCTGTACTCTTCTAACCTTATTTAGTTGGACTACCTCTTTCTTGAAATGTAGGGCCTGCAGAAGAGGGTCTACCAGTTCATATGGAAGTGGTAGGATTTCATCACATTGTCTTACTTAACAATACTGTGTGAAACTTGCTTTCTTCACAGCATCATGACCATATTATTTCACGTTCAATTTTTGCAAGAGAAGTGATGAAACACAAGTATTAGAGGGAAAATGTGTGGTGTTTAGGATTTCAAAGCATTTTACCATCATGGTTTAATGATTCGTATGCCATTCCTGGGAAAACAGATGTTGTTTATTCATTTTCTACAGATGGGATAACTGAGGTGTAGAATTAATGTTGGTACACATCTTAACACCAACATCTCTATAGTTTAATAAGGTATCAGCCAGTTCTTGTACTACATGTAAAAGGCATCCCATTGCCAACTGGGAAGACATTGCATATATGTGACATTTTCCTTGATTCCTGTTACCTCAGTTGTAATACACAAAGCTTACCAGGTAAAAGGATAATTTTGGTCCTACTCTCCATTCATGAGTAGGCACTTTTTGAGAGTCAAATGCGAATGTCAACTGGGAAAGCTTCTGATGGGATTGATGGAGTGTTATGTAGTTAAGTGATGGATTGATGTTACCAACTAAGTAGATGAGAGTCATCACATAATAATAACTTGTAGTCACTAGGGATATAGAGTGGATTTAAATTGGAACTTGTATCTGGATGTTGCATCTATCTGTATTTTTGCTTTTTTTCTAAAGACATCAATCCATAGGCAGTAATCAGTTTTTCTCCAGGAACCTCCATTATATGCTAATGTGAGCTAGAAATGTCTTCAAGAGGATGGGTAGAGCCTTCAGGGTTTATTTTGTAACTGAATGAGACCAGTGATGCTATAAAAAAATTGCATTGTAAGGATATATTAATCAAGCCATTAGCCAAGCCATCTCAGAGTATGAAACAATGTAATACATTTTATGTGCCACTGTCATTTGGAAGATGGTTGATCTCACTCTTGCATGCTTAATGTTGTTTTTTAATGAGGGCCTCTCTTTCTTAACATTGTTGTTGCTAACTTTCCCAGATGAAACAGAGGCAGTGATGTGGTTAGAGAAAGCAACAGGAGAATATAACTAAAATTGTATTTTATTATTTATGGGAATATTTATCCCATGTTTACAGTAGATTAATTGCCCTAAGACGAGATAGGACCAGTCCTGCCACTGAGTTGGAAACAGCTACAAGAAATAAACTGTTTTGCTTGTAGGTGTATTTTGGCTTGAGAGTTTCTGAGGTTATTTAAGCCACAAGGTTCATATGGAAGCTCCAAAATTATTTGTGACATCTTACTATGACAACTTCTTTCTTTAGTGCCATATCTGCAGCAGGGGTGGGGATTCCCAAAGATTCTTTAACGTAAAAAAAGTTGCAAATGGGGCAATTTGGTTGGAGTTGCTTGGATTTTATATTTGCTTTTCTTGATAGTTTAGAAGCCCTGGAGGCACATGGAAGGCACATTTGAAACATGGAAAACATGGGACCTAGGAGTATTATCTGTCTGAATTATATGTACCTACCTAAGTTTGTGTGTTTGGTAGTGTTCTGTCTGACACACAAGTTAAACAACGTGTTCATAAGAGGGGAAAAATACAGAGGATTAAGTGTTGACGGAGATAAGATACCTCCAGAGAGAGTACCAGTGTTTATTACACAAACAATGAAAGTGCTATTAATCAGGAAATCCCTACCCATCTAGTTCCAACCACACTAAAAGATTTCCTTTTCTGAAGTGAAATAAAGATACAGAAGAAATAAAGGTACAGAAATAAAGCTACAGAAGTAGAGTTTCTGGTGGCATTATAGCCCATCTTAAATTTCTTTTCCAACCTAAACAATTCTTTATGAATTGTTATAGACAATGATTTAGAATTTAGATCATTTAGTTCCAACCACCTGCCATGGGCAAGGACGCCTTCCACTAGATCAGGTTGCTCCAAGCCCCATCTCACCTGGCCTTGAACACTGCCAGGGATAAAGCTTTCACAACTTCCTTGGGCAACCTGTTCCAGTGCCTCACCACTCTCACAGTAAAGAATTTTTTCCTTATATCCAACCTAAATCTTCACTGTTTAAGTTTGAACCCATTACCCCTTGTCCTATCACTACAGTCTCTAATGAAGAGTCCCTCTCCAGCATCCTTATAGGTCCCCTTCAGATACTGGAAGGCTGCTATGAGGTGTCCACGCAGCCTTCTCTTCTCCAGGCTGAAGAACCCCAACTTTCCTAGCCTGTCTTTGTATGAGAGATGCTACAGGCCCCTGATCATCCTCGTGGCCCTCCTCTGGACTTGCTCCAACAGCTCCATGTCCTTGTTATGTTGAGGACCCAGAACTGCACACAGTGCTGCAAGTGGGGTCTCAGGAGAGAAGAATAGAGGGGCAGGATCACCTCCTTTGACCTGCTGGTCACAATTCTTTTCATACAGCCCAGTATACAGTTGGCTTTCTGGGCTGCGAGCGCACACTCCCGGATCACATTTTCCGGTTGTGTAGTTAAACAAACAGTGAGTTTACTGTGAGGAAGCTGGAGATAACAAGAAGTTGTGATGTTGATCAGTTATAAGTCACAAGGTCTCTGGAGGAAATATAGAGATGCTAGATAGAGCTGATGCTGTCAGAAATGCAGCTGGATAGAAAAGGGCTGCAACTTGGACATTTGCCCAAGAGGTTTTACCACTAGGGATGGCAAAAGAATTCAAGCCTCTGAGGTTTGGTATAGAGAAGGACTATAAACATGGCTGTAGACTCAGTAGCTGAATGGGAGGCTGAAAATACAGTACAAATATCATACACTGACAGTTGCATAAAGCTGAGATTTGAGGTGTTTATTGGGCTTGGATGTGGATGGCCAGTTTTCTGGTTTGTTAATGTGTCTGTGCTTTGTTGTAGTATTAAATGGCTGTTCCTTTCTTGGATTATTCATTTAAATATTTTTAATTCTCCAGAAGCTGTGAATAGACATTTGGTTTTCTTTCAAGCTTAAAGAAATGGAGGAGACATTTCACTTGCATTCTTACTGGAGCTTTAGAGTATTTCCTAAGGCTGTTACCCTTTCCTCAGTACATTGCATTGCAATGTATACATCGCAAACACTGTCATTCTGAGTAGAACAGAATTTGGCATCTCTCAGGACCAGACCTTAACTAAGGAGGGGAGCTGCTTCCTCCAAAGAGCACTTCTTCCTTCTCTCTCTTCCTCTCTTCGGTTTGAATCTGTGGCATTAAGTGGGAGAGAGCAGGACTGTCGTGTCTTCATATACCCTGTCATCAGGCATCACTGGTAACTTTAGACTTACATACATAGATTAATCTACAATTTATCATTTATGAAACACCTTCATCTTTCAGTCCTTAAGTATTAGCAAACTGGTTAATAATGTTCTTGCTTTCAGCTGCCCATTGCTAACATTTTCACCCTAGTTACAGTCTACAAATCCATTTAAGCAATCTGTCTAGATTGCCCAAATATGTTTTTTATAACTATTTCTTTTTCTATAAGCACACACACTTTGGAACTGAACAAGTTATAAATTAAACCAAGAATTAGAAGATTGCATCCTAGAAGATACTCTTGCTTTTCATAGTGGATTTATTTTATTTTTTTTTAAAGGTCAGAGTGAAATACCCTGTGAGGTAGAAAGAGCATATTTCTTGCCTTTAAAACACTTGCTCCTGAGTTATCTTGGATAAAAGGCAGTGTTCTAAGCACTCTTTGTTCTCATCAAAATAATACAGATAGTGATTGTATCTTCTATCTAATTTTTCCGTCAGACCAGCTTTTAGAAAAATGATGTGCGTTGCATTAATGACTGGCTATCAGGAGAGGGCATTGAACTGCAATACAGACAGGGAACGAGGTACAGGGGTTTTGTTTGTGGCAGGTGATTTATGTGTCTTATATTCAGTTCTTAGGGAGCCCTTTCCACACACAGACCCAGGATACAGGTTGCTGAATAGTGAGGTTTATCTTACATATTTAGTTAATGAATTTGATAGTGAGGTGAAGGAAATCTACTACCTAGGCTACTACAAAGGAAAAGGGCAAAATGATAGTGATAAAGGTCTGTAAAAGCTGTTCTTCCACCCAGAGGGAATAAGAACAAATGCGTGACTCTATGGGAATTGCTGCAATAACAAAAAGAGAGAATTGAAGAATGAAGAGCTGCTGCTGCACAACAGTGAAAGGATCCCATTTCTGAGCAGCTCTATGCAAGGTGCGCAAGGTTAAATTGCAGTCATTGTCAATTCATGCAGGCTGCAGTAATTTTTCCCCAGTAGTGGTTACAGTACTACAGTAAAGTAGTATGTTTTTAACACTGGATAAGTCTCTTTGAAGCTGACACAATTAGCGGCTGTGGGAAATGAAGATCTCTGATAATCCACAATTAAAGTATGCTGTGATGTGGGTGATGTGGGTTATCTTGCAGACTTTCCAAGTGACCTGACTGTGAGCTGAAAGCTGTATCAGTAAGCCTGACCAAAGCATGACGGGAAGAAAACACTGCTGGTTGATACTTTTTATGTCTGCCAAGGAACACCACAATATGCTTTTGTTAGTGTCAAATGAAAAATAAGGACTCACAGCATTTTAGATAGATCATTGGCACACATGTGGCTCCATAATTTGCTTCCTCCGCATTACTGTGCTGATTTCGTTATTGCTTTAGGGAAAGGGAAAAATGAACATGCCCATCTACATAAATTCATGGAGACAAAGTAAAGGGTACACAAATACTTGCGTGCACATTTGCAGCTCACACTTAAGAAGGGAGATGAAGCAAAGAGCAGGTTCTCAGTTGTTTAGGGAACTCGGGCATATTATTGAGTTACTGTGCTGAAGGGTGCCTTGCACATGAACAACAGTAACTATTGGTGTGCCTTTACCTTGCAGCAAGTTCAAGCTAACAGCCGTTCACTTAAACCTTAATGAAAAAAACAATAGTCTCAGACTTAATTATGAGTTTGGTGATGAGAACCATGTTACTGACCAGAATCAAGACACCTACTCCCACTCAGTATCTCATGTTGCATTATCCAGAGCTGAGAGAGAAACTACATATTATTTTTACTGATTCTGGGCATGCTTGTGTAATATTTGGTTTTTCATTTGTTGCTCTAGTTCCCCAGTTTGAAACCAGGTGCAGCTATGTGAAGGCTACACTTGAAGAGTTTTTGGCTTGGAGTTGTGAGCAGCCTTCTTGTCTCTCTGGACCATTCAGTTGTTATGAATTCTCTAAATACTGGGCTTATGCTGACTACAAATACATTGCCAGGATATTTGAAGACAAGCCAGAATTTTTCCAGGTAAAACATTACTATTATTTCTTCCTAATTTAATCATTGCAACTTATCTAGTGTCATTTCTGAAACCTCTACTGCTATCCCCTCTCTGCTCCTTTGGCTGTTTATTTTAAAAATCTGAAATAAAAACTATTGGCTCTCAGGCAAATGGAGAACTAGTAGCAAGTGGCAGCCATCTAAGAATCAGGGTTTCTCTTGTATGCTTAAAAAACCCACCACAAGTGACAAAAACAACTACCAGATTGACAGCATTGCCTTCCCATTTAGCTCAGCATCATTTTGTCACTGGGCAGACATGGGGAGCACAGTCATGTGTGTGACCTCTGCAGCTGAACACCTTACCTTCACCTCTGCTGAAGGCAGGAGTGAGATGGGAATAGGGTGTGATGGTGATTGGCAGCCAACAGGCCTGGTATGTTGCAAACTTGACACCCTGATAGCTGCCCCACATCCACCTTGTACCTGAAAGGTACCTGAATTAACAGCTCTGATCAGGAGAGGGGATTTGGTGGCATGGATTCACTTGTAGCAGCAAGGCTGTGACATGGGTTTGCTCAATGTTTTGCCTTGTGGCTCATTTTCTCAAGTAGCTCAGTTTCTTCCCTTAATATAGTTAGATTAACTGTTTGCAAGGAGGAGAGATTCTCCATCTGTGGGATTACTGTTATCTTGATTGCCTGTGGGGGCAGTAAAATACATGAAGTAACCTGTCCATGGAAGTACATAATATATGGTAATTTCCAAATGTAAGTATTAGGAAATTAGGAAACCTGGGGTATTTCCTTTCACTTTCTCCATGTCTATCTGCTATTTCAGTGTATTGATTCATCTACATTCCTGCTGCTTCTCCTTGCAAATTATAAGATGACAGAATTAAGGATCGCAATACAAAAGGTGTAGTCTTTCCAAAGATACAAAGAAAGAATAGTAAATGAAGCCTTATTCATTTCTATACTTTCAAATTTTTCTATACTTACTATTCATTTCTATATTTTCAACTATTCATGTCTATACTTTCAAATCATAATTCCATGCAAACACTGTCACTGGGATGACAGTATGAACTGATAAGCCCCCTCAAATTAATTACTTCCTTAGAAAGCATTTCCCTTGCTCCTTATATGTATTTTATTCTTTTATACCTGGAAAATTAGTATTTTTAAGTGCTTAGTCTTTTTTCAGACTGTCTCCTTTTCCCTTGTTCTGTAGGTTGGACTGTAAGATTTGGGCACAGAGACCATCTTACCTTTCTTTCTCCCCTCCCTTCCCAAGCACACTGAAACACAACCAGGATCAAGTAAACTTGGGCTGCACAACTGATACTGGGTTGTGTTGTTTGAACTAAGTTGGGAGCTTCAGGGATGTTTCAGTCTTCCCCGGATCTTTGTGTAACTTCCTCTTGCTGTGGTCCTGCCATGGCTTTCTCTCTTTCTGCCTCAACAGACAGCATTTTCTTGTGTTTTATGGAACGAGATAATAGCAGCTCAGAAGACCTGAATAGCCTGCTGCTTCATTTGGTCAATAAAAACACACTTGGAAGCAACCATTTCCTTACCTCTTTCTTCCCTTTGCCCTGTTCAAGAACAAAATTAAGGCTCCAGGAATTGCATTTCCTTGCAGGTGTCACACCACAACCTCATCGCCTGACCTATAACAAGCAACAGATTGTATTCCAATTTTGGAATAGACACATGTGATGGTTATGCCGTGGATTTTTTTTTTTTAGCAGAATCAGGGAAGGGAAAAATCAATGGTGTTATGCAAGCAAATATGGTGTATGTCATCTGCCAGTTTCACAGGCATGGGAGTGAAATGCACCCATCAGTTCCTGACTGATACGGCTTTTGAAACACTGCTACACAATTTGTGTCAGCCAAAAGAATTATTGCTAGAAATTCTCTTCCATTCTTGTTTGATTTTGATGATAACCCCTTTTTTCTTTTTATATTTTATTTAGATTTACGTAAGGTGATTTGAAGGGGAAAAGAAGGCCAACTGCACTGTTATTTATAGTGATTAATAGGGCCATTTAGAAGTTGTTTGAAATTTAGATTGCACTGTTTATCATTTACAGTTGTGTGGGCTAAGGTAATGATTCCATTATTCTAATCTGTGAGCAGTATCTAGCATCTTACATTTTTTGCTCAGTTGATATTTCATTACAGAATTTGAGATATAAATCAGAAGCAAGATACATGCGTGAAGTTTAAATAGAAATGAGACCTTTTAAAGTGACATACGGGTACAGATTAACTTCATTATAAGCAGCAAATGAAATAAATGTAATTCACAAGTAATGTGCCATCTGTTATGGTTGGAACACCTTTTAGTCCATTTCTTCTTACTGTGGCTTTTTATTGTAGGGAAGGCGTACACTGTGACAAGATTTCAGTAATCCTACCAGTTCCTTTTCAGTTCATTGGTTAAAAACTATTTTACCCATAATCACTTCAAGTATTTACTACAGCTGCAGCATTTTCAAAAAGTTCTTCTAAATCTAATATTGATTGTGTGTGCTTTCTTTCCACTTAAATTGTAATAAAATACAAGCCCATTTAGGTGTGAGTTTCAAGGGCAGAGACAGCGTTATGCTTAACTTTATCATTGAAACAGTTGTATTGGATTTTAAATTTTATGGCTGCTGAAATCTATAGGAGCAACTTTTTGATTTTTTGCTGCCTTTGACAAATGTTTGTATTACGCTTCTGCATTTTTTTTCAAATTATGCCTTTAAAATCAATAACATTGAAATCCAAAATCTCTAGCAATACCTAATTTTTGGGAAGGCTATTGCTCATTTTGAGGGTTTCCTGATGCAGAGTCATGGTGAAGTCATCCTTATAATAATGTCTAGCTGTAGTTTTCCTCATCCATAAATCTTATCAAATGATAGCCATCCACCTGTCTGGAAGCAGTTAGCTTACATACTTAAATTAGGAGGCTAGACTCCTATTTTCTCTTTATAGATAGCAGAGAGAGGCAGGCTTTTCCAAGGCATGAATAAGAGTGCAAGAGCAAGAGACAAGCTTAAATTAGGTTCCTAAAGTTAGGTGATGTGAATGACCCCAGTGTGCTTTATTGAAACAGAACAAATACTGTTACTTTCTTTTTCAAGACGGGAAAAGTAAACCTGAGAGATAAAGTGATTTGCCTGAGGCCATCAGGAAGCCAGGAAGTGAATCTGTTTCCTAAGGTTCATTCTGCAGCTCCAGCCAAAAGACACCACTATACTTCAAGTGCTTTCCAATAAACAAATGATCAGGCTCTGCAGGTAGCAGGGTGAGCTATAGAAACATGGGAAGGCTCTATCCAAGCTATATAGAGCCATGCTGCAAACCCCTTGAACTATCTGAAAAACACCTCTCCCTGCCTTGTTCCAGCTGCCAACCCCAAGGGATTGCATGTGGGAGGATCAATGGACTGGAAAGCTCCAGGATCATTTTTATAACACATGCATACCTCTTCTGCCCTTTCTTACCATGTAATCAAGTTGGTCTAAGTTCACTGCCTTTGCAACTGCGGAGGCAGGAGGAGAATTTGTTCGTTAAATAATAAGAAACTTTTAAAAAGCAACGTATCTCTGGGTCAGAGATTGGCTAAAGTCTTGCGTTTCCAGAATACATAAAGAAAGCTGAGACAGGTGGAAAGACAGAGCAAATATGCCATATGGGTTATGAAATTGGTTTGAAAAGGGAATAGGGTTTTTTCCTTCCTTCCTTTCATTCATTTTTTAAATGCCATATATGAGAATTTTTCTGAAAGCAGTCCTCAGCTTGGGTGGATGGTTAAGAATGGAAAAAGGAAGTAAAAGAGTGTTTGAAAAGAAGCCACATGTACCAAAAGCAATTGGGCAGTCCGTCTGAAGAGCAAATGGGTTAACTTGAGGTATGAAAGACTGGGATGAGAACTGAAGACAGACATCTGGGAGGCTATGTAGTCACATAGAAAAAGAAGGATGTCTGCAGAAAAAATGCTACTAGAGATGAGAATTTTGAAGGAAGGGGTACAGGCCATACATGCAGGAGCTCCACCAAGGAGCAAAAGCTCCTGTGGATAAAGAGCAACTAAGCAGTGGAGAGAGAAAACAACAGACTTGGAGAACTGAAGGTAAGATGTGAATCAGTTCAACAGCTTACATAAATAATCTTCTCATTGCTGTAGGATATAAGGTGGTCTGACTTTGGTTTTCCTGGAAGAAGTGGGAAAGAGAGCACACTGTGGATTGGTTCTGAAGGAGCAAACACCCCTTGCCATTTGGACTCCTACGGCTGCAACTTAGTGTTGCAAGTACAAGGAAGGTAACAAGTCCATATGCTTACAACAAATACAGGAGAAAGTTGTACTGTGCTTTGAAGTTAGTTTTGGACTCAAGTATTAATTCTAGGTCCTGATTATTTTAGTTTTCTGAGCTGTCAGTGATTGAAGAGCATCAGAACTGTTTTATAGAAAATGGAAAAACTTCAGGAGGTTGGAGTTTGGGTCGTAGAGGTAATATTTTCTTTTGTTTGAGGAAGATCTTTTCTGATCTGTGTGCTGTGTGGTCCAATAATAAACATTTTAATCTTCCTAGTAGTTATGAATTTGGGAACTTGGAATTAGGAGATAAAGAGTTAAAAATAAAAAGCCCAGAAGCAAAATGGAAATAAACTACTTGAGACTTTTACGATATTATCTCTGTAAGAGCCTCTAATAGCCTGCTAGAATTAATTTAAAAGGGGAGCATCAGGATAGGAGCAGCCAGCTGTGAGCAAAGTTAAAAGGGATGTTTGAGGCTCCAAACGGATTTTGGAGCTTTGTGGGTTTGTTGCGATATCTTCGGCCTGTTTTCCACCTGACTTCCGCCCTCTCCCCTTCTTTTTTTTTTTTTTTTTTTTTTTTTTCTCCTTTTCCTGTGTATTGTCCTCAGGGTTGTTTTTTTTTAAATAAAATCCATTATTGCCAGAGTTACAAAACAATTTGCATGCATTTTTTAGGTTTGATAGTACAGACTGGAGCAAGTGGGATTTTAATGTAATTAGTTACTCAGACATTTTATAGAACAGTAAAATCATGGTGGTCTTGTGATTATGGTGCAGGACTGGAAGTCACAGGTGCTGGGTTCTATGCTGGGCAGCACTGCTGGTTGACAGGCTTTAAGGCCTGAGGCAAGTGAATTTTATTCTTATCTGTAAAAAGGGTAACTCCATTTAGCTCTAAACTCTTTAGTTCCTCTCTTTTAGGCAGATTTTCATTCTTGCTTATTAACAGCCTTGACATCCTTGGGTGAACGTGCAGCAGAGACACTCTGGAAGCCACACTCAGCACTGTGTTTTGCTGCAGCCAGTCTGTAGACTTCAGATCACATCAGTAAGCATTATACACTGAAGTCCAGACACTTAAGTGTATTTACGAGCGAGAAATCTCATTGAAAACCATGAGACTTAACATGGCTAAATAGCATCTAAGGATCCACTTAAATACTGGGTATACTAAGTAAGTACAGTAATTTAGCAGACTTGATACCTGCCCTGACACTTTGATCTCTACCTTCAGGTGCTGAACTCAAGCCAGAGTTCCAGCATCACATAGCAATTTTGCCTGCCTTCTCAAGACATTTCCTCCCCCTCTGGTAGAGCAAAATTCTTGTTCCTTTCAGGGAAAGAAGCAGCCTAAAGCCTTTGCATGGCCTGAAAAGACAAAGTTGTTTTCCTCTTCACAGCAAAGCCTATAAATAGATTGCAAACTTCCACAAGCTTGCAAATCCTGTGCTTCTTCAGAGCAGAAAGATTCCCTTTTGAGACTCATAAACAAGACAGGCTCTGTAACAGAATATAAGCTTATGCTAAACTTAAATAGATTTGCCTTTGCAGGAAAGCCAGGGATGACTCCTTAGCCCTTTGTTCCTATCTTGAATTTCCTCCTTGCATCCCTCGGGCTTCTTAATTTTTTGCTTCATGATACTGCTTTGTCAAGAGCCTGCAAGATTAACCCATGAGCCTCCTAACCTAGTTACTCTCTGCCATTTCAGAGGATCTAGCCTGGATGGCAAAACAAAGTTGCAGTAGGGCTTGAGTTTCAGGAGAACTGTTTTTTGTGGTTGCACCCAGCAGTAGCTTTGCTCAGTGTCCTATGGCACTTCCATCTTTCACAGTCTCTGCAGTTCTGCCTCTCCTGCTCTTCTTTATCTCTTCTGGTTTTGTGCCCTTTGGTTACTTTTCTCCCATTTTCAGATCTGTGACTTAGAACTGATAACCAGAAGCAGTAGGCAAAAAGCATGAAGTGAGTACCAAGGAAGGCGACAAAAAAAATGATATTGCTAGAGTCTAAAACAAATAGGAATGCTGCACAAATTGTCCAACTGTGCTGTAAAGTGCTGCCTTTACTTTTCCATTGCTTAGTGCATGGGTCACTGTTGTACTGATTGTCTGGCACCTCTTAAATGTAATAAATTCTCTCTGTGTATTCCTTTCTGGTTATTTCCATCACCTAAAGTACTGCCATATAAAACTTCTATTTCTAAATAACATATGTAGCTGCTAAGATATTTCATTTATAGTACCCATAAAACTGGCACCACCAGTTCTGGCATATTCTTTTTTCTGTCTTTGATCTGATCCATGTAAGTGAATTAGAGACATGAGCTCCTGAGAACAAGGTCCATGTCTCAGATCTGCTTCATCCTGCACTGCAGCGTGTTGACCCACTTCTTTGGGTATACAGAGAGCAACCTGGAACACAAGTGCCCTCAGGAGCAGAATGACCGTGTCCTGCTCCATCTGAGCATTTAGTCATGCTCGTAAGTTCTAACACCCAGTGGCCCACACAAGCCACATTTTCATCCTGTGTTACTGATAACACAAAAAAATACGAGTGTTTCAGGATGCTTATGTGTATGAATGTCTTTTTTATTTATGCCATCTTTGGCATAGGGGCATCAGGGTGAGTTTTACTAAGAATGAAGGTTTTGTGACTGACAGCCAAGTAAGTACTGCAGGTGATGAATAGGAGACAGAAGATCATGTTGATATCCCTTTACAGTTGCCACCCACATGGGTGCAGCAGCTATTAATTCAGTGAGTGAAAGTACGTTGTCTCCAACAAAAGCACTTCCTCTGGTTTATAGAGCAATTTTTAATGCTCTGAGCATCTGTAAATGCTGTGTGTAGCTCTGTACAAGGGACGAAGGAAGAACCAGATGGGAGAGCTTTTTTTTTTTTTACATTTTATTTTATCTGCCTTTTAAAAATAATTGGTGAGAAGCTGTAAATCTTTTCAGTTAAAAAATTAAAAAGTGGAATATTTTAAAAACACTTTCAGAAGACAGCCTGTAAGCATTGCCTGTGTTCTCACTGCGTAGGAGATTCACGCAGTGAGGCAGATTTATGTTTTATTGAAAACCTTGCTACTGCCTTTAGTTCTTTGCTGTAACTGACATGCACTGAATACATTTTTATCTTCTGTCTATTTTCAGGAAGAGATAGCACCTCTTCCCCCCTGGTGACACCAGTTTCCTTTATCCCACCAGGATCCCTTATGAGGAATCCAGCATATTCAGCAAAGTCAACATTACCAATCCTGATCTGAAACGCTTTCCAAAGTTTAGGAACACAACAGCCCATGTTGTTACATTAAGTCCAGGACAGGTACCATTCACATATGAGCTTTACATTACTTTAAAGATTATAGTAAATTATTTAACTGGTAAATTAAGAGCTAGGGATTCTTAACAAATAGACTGTGGAATTTCCCTATCCCTACATTCTGTACTTAGGCTTGATAGATTTCTCTCAGCACGGGAACTTTCTTTGCTCACAGTTACTTTGCTAGCCCTTCTTGTACAAAAACTGCAAATATTTAGAGAGTTAGTTCAGTCAGCTACCCAATTTCATCACACTTCTTGCAGTCGCCTCCAATTTGTCTGCTTTAAAACTTTCCTGAACAGTGCTCAACCTGTCTACTCTGAAACCAATATGCTCCATAAAATGTGTTTGATTAAAAAGCGTGTAGAGCCAGCAGAGGAACTCATGTTTTGATAGTGAATAACCTTCACCAGGGAACATTGGCCCAACTTGTTGCTTTAATAATAACACAGTGCTGTAATGATGATACTTGCATTTACAGTGCACACCATCCAAAGGTTTCACGGTGTGGGGGTGCAAAGACATTATTAATGCTGTTTTACCGGAAAGTTCAGTTATAAGTGCGCTTGTAACTGAAGTTATAAGTGTGGCTTATAGCCACACAGGCAGTCAGCAGCAGTATGAGAGTAGGGCTCAGGACTCTTAATTCCTAGTCTCCAGCTGTAAATAGTGTCATTCTTTATTTAATCAACATGATTGGTATTTGGAGTCTGAATTACCCTTTTTCATTTGTTCTGCAGTGCGTGTCCTTGCAACACACTCCTGCACATCTCAAACTGTCAGGCCTTTCCAAAAGAATTTTGCGGTGTTCATTGCTCTGATCGCTGAAGACAGTGGAGTTGCCACTTCCCGAGCCTTTTCAGTATTCTCTTACCAGATGTTTTCACCTTTTTTGA
Source organism: Coracopsis vasa (assembly GCA_026283785.1). Classification (NCBI taxonomy): domain Eukaryota; kingdom Metazoa; phylum Chordata; class Aves; order Psittaciformes; family Psittacidae; genus Coracopsis; species Coracopsis vasa. The sequence goes on from JANHGB010048313.1 coordinate 28,187, forward strand.
CCTGCCAGCTCAGAGTGTTCCCTTGCCCCTAAGTGGCAAACCCAGCTGCCTTTGACAATTTAAAAAATGGATTTTACTAATCCAGTTAATTTTGAGGAGGCAGAGAGAGGAGCACTCCTGTGAACTGCTGAGATAGCACATTGGAGCAGGGTAGTAGTTTTCAACAAGAGGATCATGCCTATCAACTGGGAAGAATATGCTCTTCTGCTGTTGCAGTGGCAAATAGGAAATCTGTGATCGACTTTTATTGTTTGCCCTACATTAGCTCCTAGTCATACTTCCTGAAGCAGATGGTTAGTTTCACATTCTGCACTTTGTAAAGTTGCAGTGTTCAATAATTTAAAGCAAAAGGAACAAATTTTTACAATTGATAAAAATGCCACATCCATTAAGCACTGCATTATCCATGATCCCCAACACTATTTCAATTTATAATCTCATTTGGAATGAGCAAGTATGGTAGAAAACCTTTAATATTATCTTAATTTTAATTAGGCTTAAAACAGTTACAAACTAATCTTGCTAGGAATAAAAATCTTGAGCCAGCTCAGTAATCAAGTTGCCTGCATTGCCATGAAGGAATTACTGTGTGGGTTTCTGGGGAGAAGGTAATATAGAAGCAATGATGGAGCAGTGAGGTATTACCTTCATCCGTTTTATCAGTTCCTTTTGGGTTTTCCAGCATTTCATCCAGAAACTTACAGGGCAGGTGTCTGGGGACTGCTTCCATTTGATGGAGAGGAAAGGAATGGCGTAGCCTGCTTTGTTAACAGGGAAAAGGATCCCTAAATAATAGCAATCTTGAGACGTGCTTAGCAGTGGGTTTCGTGTAGAATTAATACAATCACTACAGAATATGCAGCCAGCCTTATTTTGTGATAGCACATAGCATCTCCACTCCTTCCCAGAGGGTATACAAAATATTTTTTATTACATATTATAACAGTAAAGGGTTGAAAAACAAAGACAAAGGTTTTCTTAGGTATTCAGGAGAGTAACTGTGTGATTGGCGGGTGAAGCTTTGAATATCAAAAACTTAATGTGTCTAATGCCACCTTCTGGTCACTGTTTGCTACAAGCCATTTTTCTGTACACATTTAAGGCTTTAAAGCACAATTTCTTCACATGACATTGTACCAATGCACAACCTGAACTTCAGTTGCATTCTTTGTGCCCTTCACTGTATTGTTCAGAGGTGAATCTCTGCTATGAATTTTGGTAGTTGGCTGAGACTTTAGGTTTTGTAAGATTTCATCCTGTACTTAACCGGTGGCTGCCAGCTGGGTTTCCACAGAAGCCTTAGTGCAGCTCCTGGTTATACATTAGTGACCTGGTCTCAGTACAAATTATGATAACATTTAGATATCTAACTTATTGAAATAGCTAGCCAAGTAGTTCAAGGGTTTGTGGATATAGTCTTGTTCAGCTGCAAAGTTACAAGCTCAAGTTGTAACACACAAATGTAGGGACTCCTTATAAAAACTTGCACCTGCTTACCTATGTGATTACTAGAAGGCTGAGTGGTAAGTATGGAACAGGAGGTGGATTTGCACTCATTGAACTAGCACTGGTATTTCATTTTATTTGTTAAAAAAAAAAATCTGCAGTATTTTTAGTAATACCTTGATTGCTCTCACAAATAGACAAAATACTGCTTGAAATGCTGCAAATGGGGCAAACTTGTCTGTTCTAGTATCTTCCACCCCACACTCTGGGACAAGTGTTAAGAGAGCGTAGGATCTGCCACCTTCAACTTAAACCCTGTCCAGGACAGATGTCCTGTCTGCCATCAGTGGGAGGAACGTGGCACCTCTACACAGCGATTAAGTCTCCCTGTCTTACACAATTACAGTCCTGCAGGAACATTCATCCCATCTTGTCTTTCAGCACAGGCTATAAAAGGAGCGTGTAGGTGCTTAACTTTTTTGATGATTAAAAGTACGAAAAAATAGTACCACCTGAAAAGGTTACAAAAAAAACCCTGAGATGCTATGCAAATACAAAATGATTGATTATTCTTTCCTCTGCCCGATGTCTCACCAGCTTCTTGCTTCCTTCTTGCTTGTTAATGTAATTGCTCTTAATCCATCTTCCTCTTAATCCATGTAACTAGACAATGGTAAAAAGACTAGAAAGCACATCCCAGCTTGTCTGAAGATGGACAAATAAGGCTCCACACATTTACCCTCCTAGTGGGGAGCAACCAGCTTGTACACTGGGCTTCCATGAGCAGTGCCATTCACTCTCACGCTGCCCCAGGCAGGAAGGGTATTGTACACCAGAACCCATGCTGTTACAGGCAGTACTGAGCTGCCCTGCTGCCTGCTCTCTTGCTTCCTGGCCTTATGGCCTAGGTGCAGCTTGGAGCCAGAGGAGTTGCAGCACAGCTTTATACACCAGAGGTGCAAGGAAAGGCCTAACTGAGCTAGTCTTGGAGGCATACCAAGTCCAAGAAGGATGTTCCTTTCCAGCCTTGAAAAACATTGTCACTGTATGGGAGAAAAAATACTTTTAAAAAAGATCAACATTACAGTTTGCTTGCTTCTGAAAGTCTATAAACAAATGCATCTCAAACAGTCTGTGCCCATGACTGCAGTTATCGCTAAGTTCCTGCATATAGCTGCAAGGTTTCCTCTTTCTGTGCTTCTGCTGCGGTACCTAACACACCATGGGATCCTGCTCAGCAGCCAGGGCTCTTAACAACTCAGGAAGAGCTCTGACTTCCAAACTGGGCAAGCAAAAATAAATCTTTGTAAGTCAGGGAGGGGTTTCCATACGTGCTGCCTTTAAAGCAAATGGGTGAGAACTTCAGATTGGGCTTAAAGTGCGGAACAGTGTAAAAAACAAGAAAAAATGTAACTGGTACTGAAAAATGTGTTGTAGTAAGTCAGGAAATGTAATAACTCAAACTTTTGAAAAGGCAATGAAATGTTCCATCTACAAGTATGCAAAATACTTTTTAAAAGGGTTTGCAGTGAAAAATATTTTTGTTGGAGAAGAGTTTAAGTGATTTGCAGCATCATACACAGTAGATGTTTGATAAATCTGTTTCAGTGAAGGAAGATAGAATTTTCATGTGGGACACTACAGAGCTGGCCCCAAGTCACCCCATAGAAAAAGAAGAGAGCCTAGCTCAAGCTCTAGACACCAAGACTATTGTCTCCATCACAGAAGAGGCAGAAAGGTCCAGGAGCTGAATTTACACTAGAGCTGCTGATGAAAACAGCACTCAGCCTGAAACACACATGGAGAGCCCCACAAGTGCCCAAAAAGTCAAACAAACCGAAAGTGAAAGCTGCCAGTTCCTAAGTCTACTTTTCTATCTCTTCCGTAAGCTTCCTTAAGTCCCTCACCTGTGTCCCTATGGACACAGCATGGTAACAGTGACATTCCCTTCCTGCTCACCATGCTTTTCCCCAGCCTGTGCCTGTGTTTCTGATGTCAGTAGCCCTTGGTGAGCTGTTTCAGCACATGTGAAGACACCAGCTAGGGAGGGAGGAGAGAGCATCTCCCTAGCACCAGGGCAGCCAGGCACCAGCTGGGACCTGGCATAGGCTGGGGTGGCAGTGCCCTCACTGTCCTCATGTGATGCTCTCCGCACAGTTGACTACAGATTTATTTATTTATTTTATTCTTCATTTCCAGGGTTGCAAACAGCTCTGGGATGTGCTTGTGTCTCCCCTCTCCCCCCATCTTTTTCTTCCCATTACACTGGCATTCTGGCATCCTTTTTTTCCTCATTTACCCAAATATCTTTTTCTAATGAGCAGAAATTTCTTGGTATAGTATTTCACTCCAGGGTATGCTCTCTTTTTGAAGCAATTCCACCTTTGCTCTACCTTTGCACTGTATCGAGTTAATCATGTCCATTGAGAATTTAAACGTGTTCTGTTCTCTGCGCTGTACAAATCTTCAGCATTGCTTCACTTGCTCTCCCAACTGTTCTCTTGGTTTCTTTGCTCCCGTTACAGACCAGAATTTCATTTTATCTTTTCTGGGGTTTCTGTCCTACTTTGACTTCATCTGCTATATTTGCCTATCGCTAGCCTAAATATTAAAATTATCTGGTTGGTTGCTGTTTAGATCAGTATCAGATACATTCTGTAGAGAGCAGGCTAATACAAGATTATCTCTTAACTTGGAGTAGTTGATTTTGCACTTTACATTTTCCCTGTAAAATGTTTGCTACATTTTTGCGTACCCGTGTGTTATTTCACTGTGGTTTAATTTCACATTTCCTATTGAAATGTAGTTTCAAATGTAGCTAAACCTGTGTCCCACGTTCATAAACAAATGGAAGTCTGCTTTATTTTATTGTGGAGTTGATAGTTGTTTGGGGATTTTTTGCTTCTAGTTTGTAAACCTAGAAGAATACTAGTTCGTAAAGGTAGAATAATCCTACTCCTCTCTTTGATGGTTTTTTTTTCTTTTGTCTTTTGTTAGTTCTGCTCCCCTTGCCAGCTGGATTTTTTGCTTTTAATTACTTTTTTTTTTTTTTTTCCATTTCTTCATCTTCCTGAAAGTTTCAGCCCTGAGCATTTTCTAATTTCAGTTCTTTTGCTGCTATAAATCTTTATTTTATCAAGCATAAGCTTGCCCAAAAATAAAAGAGGGAGAGCAAGGGTCTTTATAGTACCCATTTTGTCTCTTTAAGCCACAGCTGTGTAGCTCTCCTACAAAATGCATTAGCAAACAGTGCCAGCTGCTGAAATGCACAACTTTGCAGTTATTACCATTAACCTGCTGGCAAGTAAAACCCTATTAGTCTGTCCAAAGACCAAGTTCCTTCACTTTGGTTTGAAAAGACTGGACTAGTCGGGGGGAAACATATTTTCCTCCTAGTTACGCCTCCTCTTTCCAAATCGGTCCTGTCTCTGCTTTGAATTTGAGTCATGTTGAGCCAGCACATTCCATACCTAATTTCTATCTTGATTTTCCAGGCAGACCCTCTTACTTGAACATTTATACACTTCCCTTAATTTGCTTCTTGGTTTTGTTCCCTTACTACATAGTCCCTCTGCACCATACCCTAACTCCCAAGTGCCTTCATCCACTTCTCCAGCATGTTGCAAGCTCACTCTTCCTACACAAGTCTCACAGGAAGGACCTCGTTGTTGTAAACAGCTACTTACTCCAGAAGCTATGGCACCTTCTGCTGTATAACAAAGTTTTCCAGGCTTCATCATTACATCCTGTCATTTGGAGGACACCCAGGTTCTTTAACAGAGTCTAGTGTAAGATCCCCCTATAGAACAGAGGAGTGTGGGGGAGGGGAAGGTTTGTATGATTTGGTAGTCAATGAAATGTGGGCAAACCCTAACCCTAACAGATAAACCCACTGTAGCTAATGCAACTGCACTTGAAAGTGTAGGTTTCTGTGCTAAAAGCACCACTCAAACTTGTTTAATGTAGAAAATGTGTTTTGGCTTCAGTCTGCGTAGGGTTTTGTACACTTTTAGATGGCAGGAATAACCAGTGCATGATATTTTTCAACTAATGGCCCTCCGCAGACTGACCTCCTTCTCTGCTCTGTATGCTGTACTGGATTAAAGTACGATTTCCAAATGTTTTTGAACTTTAGAAAGCTAATGCAGGTTTTGTTTGACTTAAATTGAAACCTGTGGAGTTTCAGTGTGGAATTCAACAAAATGTGGAGAACATTTTGTCCTCTGGCCCAAAAATGGCTCTGCTCTGACTGTCCTATAAGTAACTGTTTACGGGACTAGGCCATAGTTATTGTTCCCTACACAGACATTTTTGTTAGTGTTTTGATATAATGAAGCACAGGGCTCTGTAGGAAGCAGAACATTCTTTTAAATAATTTGTGTCTACTAAGGAAAAGAATTGTCTGCAGTTCAGATACTGATCATTGCTTTACTTTTCCCCGTTCTGAAGTGTATATTTTTATCTGTGTCTGACCATTTGTATTCCTTGTCAAAAACAATCTTTTATGCTTTACTTGATAGCTGTATGTTAATCTAATGTTCAGTAATCTGTAAAGCTTGTCCTATATCATCAAAACAACATTAATGTCTTTGTACCGTAAAATCCATGGGTTGGAATCAATTTTATGTCACAGCTATCATCCCAATATAGTTGTAAAGCTTTCCTCTAAACTAGATTGTCATGGTTCCTGGGACACCCTCTTTTAAAAGCCTGTCTACTAAAAGTGGCAAGTTTAATACTGGTGATTATTTACAGAATTAAAGCTCCGTATTATGAGTCACCTAGATGAGCATTAGGATACCTAGTTTTGGGGGAAGCCAGCTGGCAGTCCTTCTACAACTGTGAAGTCTGCTCAGTTGGAGAGTCTACAGAATACTGCTTGGCTGAGACTTTAAAGCCCTGCTCTACTGCTACACCAGCTGCACTCCCTTCGTACAGCCAGACCTTGCTTACCTAGAGCAGTTATAAGGTTACAGTCCTGCTTCACATGAGAAGGAGTTTAGATCAGAGCTAATTCTGGATCATGTCCACTTCTTACATAATAGTGTTGATACAATGGGAGGAGAGAGAAGGCTGAGAAAAGGCTCTTTAGAGGAAAGAAATAAAGATCACCTCCTACCCCTCCCTTATTCCTTGCCTCATTCTGCCTCTGCATCCCACATCACCTTAAATAAACCACCTTATCTTTCTTTAAGCTTCTGCTAGTGTCTAATGCAATGTCTCCAATTCCAGGTCCTGGTCGTTCCAAGGCACTGGTGGCACTATGTGGAATCCGTTGATCCCATCACTATCAGCATAAACTCTTGGATTGAACTGGTATTTTCCTTTTTATGTCATGGTGATGTAGCACTTCCATGTCTGCATGGACATTTGTCCCTTGCCTGCCAGGTTCAGCCCGATTGGGTGTTCTGTATTCAGAGGTTGGGGAGGGAAGTGCCCTTATGGATACAGCTTTTCCTGAACAACCATCCAAGGTTCCAAATCTGAAGCCCCAGTTCAGCAGAAATCACATGCAAGTTTACCTCAGTCAGGCAAACAATTAAACACAAGCTAAACTTTTCATGTCTAATTTCTTATAGGCTAACTAGCTTTGTGCTGAATAGGGGACAACAAAACAGCAACTTCACCTCAAGCACATGCTTACATGCAAGGCTAAATTAGAATTTAAATTGGATTAATGTGATAGGAAGGGGGTGGCAAAGGACTTCTAAATTTTAATTTCTTTGTAATAGCTTTGATTTGCCTGGAGTTGGATTTTCTCAAGTATTTAATTAATTTTCTTTTCTCCAGGCTTTCAGTTTTCTTGCTTATGTTAACCAATATGTATGGAATGGTTCCAGATATACCAGGATAGTTTGGGTTGGATGCTACCTTTAAAGGTCATCTAGTCCAAGCCCCCTGCAGGGACATCTCAATGCTCCAGAAAGTGTTCTGATTCATATTACTTTATCATGAATCCCAGCTTGATATAAATGAAAATAAAGACCCTTTGAAATAGACTGTGAAAGCTGCCTCACCAAAATACATAGTGTTTCCCCCCTTTCCCTTCCTCCCTTTCCCCTTTCCTTTTTAAAACCTTTATTAGGTTGGAAATCTGCATGGAGATGAAGACCCCATAATACATTTCTCATACCAGCATCAAACCAAGCAGTTGCAGAGCAGGGGAGCTTGCTTGGGTGTTTCCCTTATGAAGAAGTTTTCCAAATGAGACTATGTACTTAGAAAGAACAGTGGGCCACAGCCCAAACCAAGCTCTCACATAGCCCTAACTGTGGTCAGGCGGTGTCTAGTGCCAAAGAAAGACCTTGATGTCAACACACACACTTGTACCTTAAGCTGTGCCTCATAAATTGTCCCCCTCTGGGGGAGCACGTCAGGACTGAATCAGTTGTGCTAGGCTGGTAACTCCCAGGTGGCTGGGTGGTGCTTTAGCTACAGCATTTCTAGCTGTTCTTATGTGCTGCAAGAAAAAAGAATGAAATAGTGGAGCTAAAACTCCATGGCCCTTCTAGTCATAAAGGTCTTGGAGAAGTCACTAAGACCCTGTTTGGTGACACCTAAAGCACGTGGTTGTGTGCCAAAAACAGAGGAGTGTTTGCTGGATCTTGCTAATGAGTGACATGCGCACTTGCCTTCACCAAATATCAAAAGCTGTCATAAGCAAGTGCTGCTTTTGCATCCCAGATGAAAGCTCCTCATAGAAATTGTCCCTATAGCTGTTGGTGTTTGAACAGCACTGTCTGGTGTTAGACAATCCATCTATAATAATAAAATCTGACATGGATGCTAAAAGACAATACTGAGAACATTTCCATTACCAAATCAAGCAGTTCTTGCTTGCAGCTGTTACCAGCTGCTTTCACATTGACAGATGTGAATTGTGCCAGCATTTATAGTCCTAGTGAAACCATTAATTATATTGGCAAGACTTTAGAAGTTTAATTTGCTTTCAGCTGGATGTGAGCTACTCAAAGTATTCCTTGCTTCCTAACATACTCTCATGCAATTACAACCCTGTTATTCAGCAGACCAGGATGAATACCAAGAGTGCAACACCTTAAGTTATTTCCACATGATACCAAACTCCGTTTTGGGAATTTTTTATATGAGGCCATTAACAAGCCAAGCATCCAAAGCGATTAAATGAATGCTAAGAGCACGTCCCCCTGCTTCTATCCCAAATTCTGCTCAGGGTTCCAGGATGAATTACTGCCTTCAGCACTCATACTAGCAACATGTATGGTGTGCTTGACGTGTTCCCCAGAGTCACAGTTCAGAGCTGACAGGGTTACGTCTTTCCTCCAAAACTTGTATGTCTTAGCATCTTAAAGCAAATTTATGTTTCCACTCCTTGGCATTTGCCTTTGAAATGACTAAACCACCCATCTTGTTTAGAAAGTCTTATTACCTCCTGCCACATACCCTTCCCATCCACATACAAAAAAATCCTCAGTTAAGTGGGAAAGCAAGCTAAAAAAAGATTGTAGAAAGTTTTCTCCTGCTGTCCCAAACTAGCTGATACCCAGCTGCCTGAGGGAATAATGCAGGAAGCGAATGCCTGAAACAAAGACTCAGTTACTTCGTTTTCAATTTTGCAGGAGAGCTTTCAGAGAAAACACGTTTTCCTTCTGCTGAACTGCAGTAGTATGTCAGCTGCTGTTACATGATAAAATATTTCCTGAATTTCCTTAAGACTCACTTTTGTGCCTCTATAGCCCCTAGATAGTTGCTGCCTTGCTATAATATCCTGCATGGTTTAAGTACTTAAATTAGACATAATATGTAGATAAATAAAATTTCCTATGTGCTTTACTGGTTCTTCTAGTCCTGAACAGCTATATAAATGCATACATTAATTGCTAATGTTGCACTGTAATTTCAAGCACCAGATTCAATTAACAGAACACTAATAAAAGAAAAGATTATATACACAACTAGAATCTATTTTTTGCAAATCCTTATTCAGATGAGTAGTCACACCAAAGCCTGTGCTGCTACCCATGTGGGTGCAGTACACAAGTAGGAGCATCACAAATCTGAAGTCTTTCACTGACTTTGCATACATGAGTAGGGCTTTCAAACCAAGCCTATAATTTACTTCTTCCCAAGATCTTCCCAAGAGCCAGCTTTCTGGAGAGACTCAAGTGCTAACCTGTCTCCAAACACTTTCTCTTCCCTTGAGGCAGGATGCAGATCATGAAGCCCGTGTAGAAGAAGCGATAACTCGAATGCTGGTGTGTGCCATAAAATCAGCAGAAAATCCCAGTGATGGAGATCCCTGGCTAAATCCCACAGAGGTAAGCCCTCTCTTGCTCCCATTATAGCAGTGATAACAGAGAGTTACTGACATTTTCCTTAGCTTCCCCTGAGTCTTTCTGCTGCTTGAGAAAAAGAATTTTAAATTCCTTCCCTTCATGTAGCAAAAGTAATTCATGGACAGTAATCACACAACACTGAATTGAAACACATCTCCTTTTAACTGAGTGTATCCTGGGTATTTTCTTAGGTTGAGGCAACGTCCCATGAAATCAATCTTCAATACCTGAATAAAGCAGTGTCTGCATATTTCAAGTGTCAAAAGGCAAGTGAATCACAGCAGCCATGTTCCAGCAGCACTGATGCAGAGCAAAGGACAATTGCCTCTTGCAAGAGGAAGAAAAGGGAAGTTGGCTGTGAACCAGAGGGCTGCAGATTACTAACCCATGAGTTTGGCTTTTCAACATTTAAAGCAGAAAATCTGCAGAAAATACCTTTTGGGCCTCATCTTATTCAAGTTTTACCACAGTCTCAAGAAACAAGCTCCATAGGTGCAGTTGCTGTTGAAAGTGACGGTAGAGATCTTCTCCATGAAAATGAAGGAGGACATTTTGGAAAATTACACTGCACAAGGAAGCAATTGGTAATGAGTAATGACTGTGAAACGCCTGCACATCAAATGGGTTCAGACGGCAGTCCAAATGCCTCGCAAACAGCCCTTTCTACCAATGATTTGCTAGATTGTTTAGTTAATCCGCATGTCATCAATATAGTGGCTCGGCTGCTGTTGGAGAGAACAAGAGTTTAATGCTGAGGTGCTTTATCATTTCTGAAATAAAGAAATCAAATGGCAGCCTTATTCTGGGTGTTTAAGCTCTGTAATAATTGAATGTTTCATTTCAAATATTTTTTAGGTACAGATACAATTAATGGTTAAGTGGCAGATGAAGTTGTGCTGAAAGAAGAGTAACTGGTTAATGATAGCTGGAAAGAGAAAGATGTGTTTAATCTGAGAGCTCCTCAGTGTTAGGAACAAAACAGAACATAGACAGTTGTACTCCCCACCATACTATGTGGATGGGATCGTTAAAGTGCTCTACAGCTCTGAGCATGGCTTGACAATAGAAGGGAGTACTGGGACATGGTTACGTAGCAGAGGGAGACTAAAGAGTGGGAGAAGACAGACTGACTTACTGCAGACTGCAGCCCGTGACCACATTTAAAGCAGAATAGTCAATAACTGATTGGTTTATCACATTAAAAATAAGCTCAAATAAACCCAACCTCAGCCAAGAGACACTGCACTCACTGATGCATTTGCTTCCGCCCCTTCCACAAAATAGGTTCAGCTTCGTCACAAAGCTGCAGGATGGAATGAGACAAAAGGTCTTAGCAAGAAAGTGGTCTCCAGCTGTGTTCATAAACACTTGAAGCTAAGATTGGGAAGCCATTGGGAAGTTACTGTTCTGATTTATTTAAAGCCAGATGAGCGCAGTTCCCTGTCTCTAAGGAACAAAACAAAGCAGTTATGACTGTCTACCCTATGTGCTACTCTTTACCGTAACAATCAAAATTTAATGACTTGTATTCTTTTGGTTACAAGTGGTTGCTGTACAAGACCATCCTTTCTTCAAAGTGTAGTAGTCCTTGGATTTTTTTTTGAAGGCTGGATGGCCCTTTGATTAAAAGGCCATGGAACTTGAAGCACAAGCAAGATGGTGGTTAACACTGAAGCTACTTATGGAGGCTTGAAAAAACAAGAAGTGGAGGAAAACAACCTGCTGACACCTGGGATGCTGCCACCTCCTCTGCTTTCTGCTTATGGTGGCAACAGAGAATGGTGTCTTCCCTGGTCGTAGCTTCAGAGGGGTTCTTCTGGGAAAACTCCTGTGAAACCTTTGCTTTCAAAACTTACCACGTCTGCTAGCACCTACAAAACAGTTTCTATCATTAGCTTGTTTCCACATTCAAAACCCTGTGTCACCAGCCCTCTAGCTGGCATTTCCTTTGCCTGGTGCCTGTTCCCTGCTAAATACATGAAGCTAGTGCTGTTTTCACAAAGATCACCTTCCAGCAATTTCGGGTTGAAAAATTACGATGGCAAAGATGCTTCTCTCTGCTTTTATACAGAGAGTGTGTTGGCAGGGCCCTGGCGGACAATGGTCAAGTGCTATAGATATGCACCAACAGGTCAGAAATTTAACAAACGTTCCCATTGATTCCATTTATGTTTGTGTGTTGGCTCTGCTGTGCCAAAAGGATTAAAAATTTGTTAGGAAACATCTTAATCACATCTGTTGCCTTTAGCAATTCACCAGGCTCCTAGGGAACAGGTCTGTGGAATAAGGCAGCCCCATTTGACAATGAGCACACCTCTGCAGAACTGGGCTTTAGCAACAACCTGCTTGTGTCCTGCTGCTGCACTTGTCTTCTTCCTCAGGATAATCAGAGCAGCTGGGACCAGGCAGAGAGCACGGTTGCTGGGAGCACTTGCGCTGGGGAGGAGGGGTTGCAAATGCTTCATTTTAATTCATTGAGCAGAAATAGTCTTGCAATAAAAAAAGTTTTTATAACTAGAACAGATATAGGTGGGGGAGGAAAAGCACAGGCGTTGAAGTGGAGGAGGATGGCAGCACTGTCTTCCCATCCCCACAGTGTGAACTTCCTTAGCTTAAACTTTCCTCACAAGGCACAGATCACATTAACATATGCCCCATGATATCTACGCTGAACATTTCCTCCCTTTGTATTTGGAATGAGTGTCCTTGAGAAGGCTTGCTCAGTGTTTCTGAGATCTTTACAGGACTTGCCACCATGGGCAGAAGCTCTGCTGCCTCAGTCAGAGGACCCATCTTGGTCTTGGCATAGGAGCAGCCATTCTCACAAGGCTGAACCGCGTGTGTTTGGAGGCACATCACTCACTGCTCTAAACAAATACCCTCTGTCTGGGGAGAGTCACAGTTTATGCCTGTCCAGGTACAGCCCGTGATTTAAAGGCCGTGCTGTGGCCAGAAGCCATTAGCAAAGAGTACGGGGAAGAGAATGAGCAAGCCTGTTTAGGATGCTAGGCAAAAGCACCAGAAGGACTTCGTGTCTCAGAGGCACAATATAAAATCTCAGTCATGCACCCGGCACACAGGGGCATGGAGAGAAACAACCACAAATTCAGAAAGTCACGTATGGCAAATGGCTCACACGCCAGTGAGAGAAATTTATAGCTCTGACCCCATTCACAGGGTACTGAATGCCGTGATTTCTGACGCTGTTTCTAAATTCATGGCCACTGTGTGGAGAAGCTCAGACAAGTTTCTACATATTCATAGCACTAAAAATAAGTGATTTCTGATCTCTCTGGTGACAGCCTGTCTTGACGAAGAGCAGGAACCCAGCGCCTGCCCCTCTGCAACCACCAGCAAAAAACTTCCCCCCCTCAAGAAAGAGTATTCCCCACAACCTGTCAGTAGTGGGCATGGCAACAGCTGAAGTCATGGCCTGGAGTTGTCACCAGGGTGGTCACAGTAGTGATGTGCTTGTCATCTCTGCTTTAGCTGAGTGACAGTAAGAGATTGTCATTGCATGGCTCAGTGATGAAGTTAAAGGCATGCTCCAGCTCAGGGGCCAGTCCAAGCAGTGGGATGGGCCAACATATTCGTCTCCCATTTGCACATCCAGGGCATTCCGCTTGCCTGATGGCATACCTGGGTCTTCCCTGCCCCAAAACCAGGTTTATAGTGTGGTTCATGGGCCACCCTGGTTCACCTCTCCTGCTGTCTGACATTGCTACTCACTGTCCCTGAGCACAGCCCTCACATAAAGGAATTTGCCCTTTGCTGTCTGCACAGAAAAAAACATGCCCAAGTCAAAAAGTCCCACCTTTCAACAGAGCAGTTATTTGGGAAAAACCCAAATAGCCACATCTTCCAGAGTTTCAGGGTTTCACTCTTTCACCAAAAACCTTCTCAGTACGTTTCAGTGGGTACCATTTTATTTCACAGCACTATTTCCCCTCACATTCGCATCTCTTGGGATTTCTGCTCTGGCACTGTTTGCTTGATGCCACAGAGCAACTCACATGCAGAGCTGTGACATATGTTATAATGTTAACCATAAACTGAAGTTTTAACTAACAAACGTGGCACATTGAAGAGGCAGAGGGAATGCTTCTACAGTGCTAATTGCCCTTTAAAATAAAGGCAGTGAAACAAATCAGTCCATTTGCCAGCTAGTAAACTCCTTGCCATGTTTCTTGGCTACAAATGTGAACTGCTTAGGTGCATGGCGTGGGCAGGCTTCCTCTCTGGGGGAGTTTCCTGACATTTCTGGTGTTACTACAACAGTGGTTGATGGGGAAAGAGCTCTGTGAATGGGTGGCCTGGTTTTACCAGCAGGTTCATCTGAATGGGTGAGGAGCAAAAGCCTAGATCTTCTACGCCATGGTTTTCTGTCCTCTGGGTGAAGAGGTCCAAACCCACAGCAAGATGGGGACAGACATCATCACATCAGCTGAAAGGGCAGTGGGATGATGGCACCTCTGCCTGAAGAGCCACACATTTCGGAGCTGTGTTTCTGGAGACACCCCGGGTGGATGCTCCATTAGACATTAATTTCTCCACCTAATTGGGGTTGGTTTGTCTGAACTGGGTGCCTGGGGAAGTTCTGGTCACTCAGGACAGTGAGCTTGGTGGGACTGCAGCATTCAGGGCTCTGGTGAGGATCATAGGGACCAAGCTGGCAGGTGCTGTGCATCAGAGATGGGAGGATTTCTGTGCGTGTCTCCCAGAGGCTCTGGGAATAGGATCAGAAAACCAGGAGCTCTCTGACCACCCAGGGCCTCTGTGCTGAGGGACTTGGGGAGCCCTGCAGCAGTTAATTCTGTCCCACAAGCCAGAAGCGTTATTTCGCAGCCAGATCTCATGGGCAGTGGAGCTGTCCTGGTCCTTGCATTACTGCTTACCTATTCACAGGGCAGTGTGATGGGAAAGACGTGGCTAGCTCCCTGCTCAGTACGGTTATGGTTTCTCACTAAAATCAAGGTCTAGGTTTTGAGGGTGCAAACTTTGTTGCTTACAAAGCTCTGCTGAGACTGCCCCAGAGCAAGTTCCAATTCCGTGTGGTGACCCATGAAAACCACTCCAGGAAGGTCTGAAGCTGACACTTCAAGCACCAGAGAACTTTTAAACTCCATTTCCCAGCGGAAGAGGTGGGCCTGCATCTTTCAAGGTCAGAAAGATCACTCGCAAAAGGGGTTTCATCTCCTTGGGGGCTATTTGATTTGCGTGGAGCTGCGCTCTGCCCCGTCACTGCCACAGGGAGGGTACCTCTGAGCTTCCATGGGCGCCATAGGGTTAAACTTGTTTCTAAATTCCTCTCTCCTCCCTGCCATGCCCCCTCCTCCCACTCCCCGAAGCCGGAGCTGCGCCCATTCAAAGCACCAGGCAGTAAAACTCACCCTTCCCATTTAACCAGCGTCAGCTTTTTCCCGTGCCCTGGTAGAACACATGAATCCAGCACAATTAGCAGCAGCCCTAACAAAGCTGGCTGAAAACCCTCCATTAAAATGAAAGATGGTGGTGTGAGAAAAGGCGGCAGAGCAAGCGAGGCCATAATACAACTTACTGCCGTCGCCAGGCGAACAGCCTCATAACTTACGAGGAGCTCGATGCCTCGCCTGAGTCTGAGCCTGTTTTCCCCCAGGGAGGTGATGCATTACCTCCTCCCGTGCTCTGCATTCACTCAGAGCTTTGGGTTTTTATGGGAAGAGATTAAGATCTGTGCCGTGGTTAAAAACGGAGCTTTCTGCTACACAGCGATAGTTCATTGAAATGTGGTTTAATTCCTTGTTTGCTGCTACCTTGACTGAAAGCAAAAGAATTGCAAAGATTGATGCCGCACACTGCACATAGATCATTGCTGCTTTAGCCACGACTGTTGTCTTCTGATAGCGCAACAGCTCCATCTTCCACCCAGCGGCGGTCCCCTGGGGACAACCCAGCCTGGGGAAGCCTCCTCTTCCCCCAGTTGGGACATGGTGGGATGAAAGAACTCTGAATCACCAACCTATTTGACTCTAAGCATGTGAATAGACCCAATTGCCACCAAGTTACATTCATGAGAAGGAGCCTTATGGGTAGATCAAGGCCACAGAGCAACAAGGCCAACTCCAAAGTACA
>JANHGB010048314.1:0-28831 GCA_026283785.1 Coracopsis vasa
CCGCGGTGCGGGGCCCGGCGGGGCGGGACGGGGCGGCCCCGGCTGGCGGCCGGACGGGACGGGACGGAATGGGACACGACGGAGATCCCCTCCCCTCTCCCCGTGCCGTCCTCTTTTAAGCGAGCCGCCGGTTTACGCTAGTGTGTATGCCGCGATACCCGGAGGGAGAAGCATGCACACACACACACGCACTCCTTAGCGCTCCTTTCCGAGGTTTGGGGTGTAGCAAACGGGTGAGTGTGTGTGGACTGGCGGTTCCCGCTGCCCGCAGCACTGGACACCCTCAGGTGAAAAGGTTCTGCATGCTGAAAGCTCGAGATGAACTTCTACTGCAGCCCAGGTTTAACCTTCCTGTCCTTGGAATGTGCTGACCATTGCTGCATCTTCCAACCCGTTGGTTTTGTTAGACTTTATCCCTTTCATAGCAATGTTTTTTCCTTTTGAATTCTTGAACTGATAACTACCCACACCTCAAAACTACCTGCTGCCATTTTGCAGCAGAGGTTTCTTACCTCTGTATGCTTTCTCATAAGTTTTTTGGAGCTAATGCTATCAGAACTGGGTCTTGAATTGCAGTCAGCTGAGAAGGGCTGGACTAGCCACGCTGGGCAGTGCCTATGAGGGGCTTCTGCCCGGTTTTGCAGGGCAAACCTCTGAATGCTCTCTCTGGATACTGCCTCAAATTTGAAGCCACATTTGGCTTCAACACCAATAACGAACACCAAAATGAACACCAATAAAGGACACCAAAATGAACACCAATAAAGGACACCAAAATGAACACCAGTAAGTGATGTTTTCTGTTACCCTTGCCCTTCCTTGCACTGAAAGCAGCTAGGTGAAATAGCTTTAGAACAGGCTTGTACAGGTATCTTGGGATGCATTATGCCTGCTAGGAGTAGTTAAAATATAGGGCATATGGGCAGCTCTGTTATCAGCCAAGTTCCTCCAGCATGTGTCAGAGATGAAGGATGGTGCTAAGGGTGCAGAAATCTAAAAGTATCTCCATAGAGATGCTTTATGATCTATTGGTGCTGTTTTAAGTATTTGGCACATAGTAACTACCGGTTTCACTGGCAGTTAAAGTACTGAACTTCCTCCAAATGTCATGTTAAGCATTCAGTGTTGGAAGGTGCCAGATGATACCAACATTTGTGATCTTTTTAACCAGGGTGAAATGGGTTTACAGGGACAAATTCTGCCCATTCTCATAAGCTGTGCCACTGGAACTGTTTGGGTAAGTAGAGAAGGTAGGATTGAGCTCCTTGAGTGTATGGGAAGCTATAAACAATGAAACAGCTTCAGTGTCTGGAAATAGACTAGCTTGATTTTTCAGACATTGGCAGAGTCATAAAATATGTTTGCATCTTAGTATGAAAACTGTTACAGACACTCATGAAATCATACTAGCGAATAAATGTTCATGATACTGCACACAATATGTGGATTGACAATCTGATGAAAGAGGTGATATTCTTTTACATGTCTTTTTGGAAAGCAAAGTGTCACCATAAGAAGTGAGGATTCAGAAGTGCCTAACCCACTAGTAAGAGCAGCAATGTGATTATTAAAGAGTGCTTACAGTCATAGGCAGCAAATACAGTGAGATTGAAATGCAAACCAATATATCTCAGAGAAAACTGGCGCTTAGTGGCAGGAAAGAGCCTGCCAAACAGTGCCTCTGAAGGATATGTGGGTGATAGCAGGTAGCTAATTAGACAGTGCTTTGCAATACTATTTGGGATGGCAAAGCAGTCTGTCTGAAGCACAAATTTTTCTCTTTCTTACTGTTTCAGTTTGGGCATGCCTGAGGTGTTACATCTCTTCCCTGGCGGAGGTATGATGATGTTCATACACCATACAGTTTTCCAGCTCCACTTTCTGTGGGTTTTTTTGCCTGAGTTTACACTTGGAATTCTGAAGTGACTCTTTCCAATCAGTCCATACAAACAGAAAAATAATGCAGGTTTTCATGGATTCTCAAGGAAACTGAGTCCTTTTTTGGTCCCTAGTTCACAGCTATTTAAGGTACCTCTGGCTACAAGAACCAGTGGCAACACTGGCACAGAAAGCAAGATCAGGTAGTTAGGAGCTTTACTGTGAAAATATGGGTAGCAAGAGTAGCTTCAAAAAAAGCAGTATTACTTTAGCATTCACAAATGTGCTTTCCTTAGACACCTGCATGAGATTTTCATGTCATGACACATGGAGAGCTACTATAGCTGCCAAAGTACCTCCATTTACTTATTCTGGAGGAAACCAGAACTCCTGTGATGCCACCATAGTGTCCTGCTGATGTTATACTTGTGTACTTTTGATGTTAGAACTATTTATTATTGGTATTTTCTTCTCTGGAGATTTTCTTAAGAGCTCCTCACATGGACATGATGCCTACTGGGTGGGATCCTTGTAAATACAAAACAAAAAGCTTTCTTATATTGAAGTCTGGGTTTGTGACACTTTGTCATGTTCAGTGACTTCTTACACCATAAATTCAATTGCATTGAATTTAATAGAACTGTTAATAGAAAAGCAGTTATTCAGTGTAAGGAAAGTTACCAAAATCCCATTGATCCGAATTATTTTTATGTAAAACTGAATGATATCTTTATTCTAAATTGAATCAAATTGAACAGAAGTCATAGTTCTATACTCTCTCAGGGCTGTGCAACATGGATGTGGTGCAAGTTCAGGCTGGATGGGAAAAGAAGATGGCCTTGGAGAAAGAGAGAATTTCCCCTTAATCTTCACATTAACTCTGGGATGTGAAAGTCTTAACATTTCATAACACGGTTCATTTCCAGCTGCAAGTTGCTTCAGGAAAAATTAATACATCACGGAATTCCACCTACTCCTGGTCCCTTTGCAAACCCTTGATCCAAGAGGAAATATTGGATAAACTGTGTCTTCTCTATCAGTGAGACTGAGGGATGCAGCCTGAGCAGACCAAGAGTGGCATTGGGATGGGACTCCCACCAGCTTGCATAGCTGAGCAGGAGACGTCTTCACCTGCAGCAAGTACAATCCTAAGGCATAACTCGGCCTGCCGTGTCTTGTAATGTACTTCACAACAGCATTATCACAAGTACTATTTTTTTCACACTGAGTTTATTTTAGGAACATGGGTATATAATCTTTATTATAGATCAGTTACTTTACTATAAATAGCAACGGTCATAGCTCCTTTGGATTAATGATTTACTTGTAATGTATTTTTTAACCTTAAAATAAAGCACAAAATTTATTTTTAGCTGTAGCTTCCCTGTAGCTACAGAGAATAATATGATCCCTGCCTTGAGCAAGTCTCTAAAGGAAAATTCAATGCACTTTCCAGTTACCCCATGGAAAAATTATTATGTGCTGAACATTAGATATGTTTAAACACTAGTGTATCAAAATAGCATAAAAGCTAGATAGGTGGGAAAGACTGCCAATATACCATGTCACAGGAATTCATAAAGAAGTAGGTCTTTAGGCTTTTCATTTCAGGGAGCAATGGGAAGACAATACAAGGTTAAACATTGCCAAATTTTATGCTTGATCTTTAAAAGATTTGAATATATTACTAGAAATACTCATTTTCTACTTGTTGTGTTAGGAGCTGAGGGTATTAAGTATTTCACATAT
Organism: Coracopsis vasa; assembly: GCA_026283785.1. Classification (NCBI taxonomy): domain Eukaryota; kingdom Metazoa; phylum Chordata; class Aves; order Psittaciformes; family Psittacidae; genus Coracopsis; species Coracopsis vasa. The sequence goes on from JANHGB010048314.1 coordinate 3,628, forward strand.
TGAGATCTATGTAATTCGCATACTAACAGCAGCTGAGTGTACTTAGCAAGTCATTCATATAACAGTTGCCTACACTTGTCAATATGGATTTCTATATATGAGGGAGATTTCCAAGATCTGCTGTAGCAAAAATCTATTCTGTTTTTCACTTGGTTGGTATAATTTTGTATCACCTTTGCTGGTTTGAAAATTAAAGACTTTGCTTCTTTGAAACCACTTTTCTTTTCCTATCATACCTCAAACAAATGCCATCATTACTAATTGTGGACTTGCCAATCTGAAACTAGATCGGGGTAGATAAGGGAGTAACATAGCACAGCACAACCACCTCTGTCTAATTTTGTCACAACAGTGGAGGCTTCCAGTTCACAAATATTGATGCTGAGCAGTGCTTTAAGTGAGAAAACCACTCCTCTGTGGATGGATACGATAGAGCACAGTACACCATTTAATATTGTTTTGACATGTTAATCAATGGACAGCAGACTTTTTACTGATATTGTAAGTGTAGCTTTATAGAATGAACATCTGTCATTGCTGATTATATTAAAATTATGGTGTTCACAGCTGATACATAGAGGTGATCAATATGTTGCCTGTAACGTGTATGTATCAACAAATATCTACAAGTAGTTGGTGCAAGGTTAGTGGGGAAAAGAAATACTTGGTTACAAGCAAGCTTCATGCTTTCTGGGTCCCTGGGTCAGGAATTGGGAAATCCTATGGACAGCCGAAGCATCTAACAGAAAATTAAGGTCCAATAAAGAGGTAGGTATTTCAGATGCACCAGCTAATTCACACCTGCACAGGTATCTTCTTTATCTCTGCCATGTTTTGACAGACAATGCCATCAGAGGTGGAGGGCAAGGTGACCACATACTCTCTGTGGACTGGTTAAAGAACACCATGGGGCACAGATTGTTACCCTGGGGTCAATGAAACCTGTGTCCTTGCTGAGGTGAACAGTTAGGGCATTTCTCTAATACAACAACATTAGAGCACCAGAAGATTTTCCGAGCCTTGGGGTCCAGATCCATGGACCTTTACAACTTCCTTGAATTGCTCACAGTGTCCTGTCCTCAAGCAAGCATCACTCTTGCCTGCTATAGAGTATAGAAAAATATATATATGCAGAGGGTGTATATATATATACATAGAGAGAGAGTATATAGAGAGTTCAGGAAAGACTTATTTAAAGAAAACAGTCTGTGTGCAAGCAACACATCACACTGGCATCATCACCTTAATCAGGGCAATAATTTGTCAGCCTGCCTGTCTTTGATACTCTCAGATATGAAGACTCTTTTTTAGCTCTCCTGTGATGTTAAAACCTTAAACATTCTTACCATGATTTTCTTTGAAAAAAGCCTCATTAAATTGTATAGCTTGCATGTATGCAATACAGCATTAATAAGCATGATAGTGAACATGAGAATTACAGACAGTTTTCCTGGAATTCCCTATAGGAAGGACTGATGACTACTTTCCTTTTTGGATTGTTTGGGTTTTGTGGGGTTTTTGAGAGAGTTTTCATGAACTTTAAAGGTTATTGGTCTTCATGGGTTCGAGAGGGAAAAGTCCTGCTTAACTGAATTAATTTCCCTTTATGACATGGTCACTCATCTAATTGTAGATATTTCAGGGTTTTTTGTAATATCAAAGCTTTTGATACTGTCTCTCATGGTATCATTCTGTCAGAATGTCCAGCACACAGCTAGACAAGTCCATAATATGTTGGGTGAACAATTGGCTGAAGGGTCAGGCTCAAAGAGTTATAGCAAATGGGGTTACATCCAGCTGGCAGCCAGTCACCAGTGGTATTCCCTAGGGCTCAGTTTTAGGGCCAATACTCTTTAATGTTTTTATAAATTATCTGGATGCAGGAATCATATGTACATTAAGTTTGCTGATGATACTAAGTTAGGAGGAGTGTGGACTCCCTTAAGGGTAGATATTCACTTACAGAGGCATCTAGACAGACCAGAGAGCTGGGCAGCCACCAACCGTATGAAATTTAACAAGAACAAGAGCAAGTGCAAGTTTCTCCACCCAGGATGGGGTAATCCTGGTTATACCTACAAACTGGGGAATGAGAGGCTGGAAAGCAGCCCTGCACAAAGAGATCTGGGGGTTTGGGTTGATGGCAAGTTGAATATGAGTCAATGGTGTGCCCTGGCAGCAAAAGAGCCAACCGTGTCTTGGGGTGCATCAATCACAGCATAGCCGGTCAGTTGAGGGAGGTGATCTTTCCACTCTACACTGCACTTGTGAGGCCCCACCTCAAGTACTGTGTGCAGTTTGGGTTCCTCAATACAAGAAGGATGTCAGGCTATTAGAGTGTGTGCAGAGGAGGGAGACCAAGCTGGTGGAATGTTTTGAGGGCAAGACAAGAAGAGCAGCTGAGTCACTTGGTTTGTTCAGCTTGGAGAAGAGAAGGCTGGGGGAGGACCCCATCGCAATCTGCAGCTTCCTTAAGTGATGCATTGGAGTGAGAGGTGCTGATTTCCCTCCTCTGGTGACCAGCGGTAGGAAATGGAATGGAGCTGTGTCAGGAGTTCAGACAGCTGGGTAACCCACCCCCTTAATCTTCTTGATCAATTCTTTAAAGTACTTAGGAAAAAAAGCAGATTTAGCTAGCAGATCACAGCTCTCTAACACAATGCTGGCCATTATTACCATCCCCAAGATAAGTTTGCTTGTGAAGAACTTCACTTTTGATAAGGAATCTCCACATGTGTGAAAATAAGTTCCTGGTTTTTTACAAGGACATTTTTTACAAGGGACTTCTTACAAAGACATGTAGTGTCAGGACAAGGGGGAATGGCTTTAAACTGAAAGAGGGGAGATTTAGATTAGGTATAAAGAAGAAATTCTTTACTGTGAGGGTGGAGAGACACTGAAACAGGTTTCCCAGAGAAGCTGTGGGTGCCTCATCCCTGGAAGTGTTTAAGGCCAGGTTGGATAGGACTTTGAGTAACCTGGTCTAATGGGAGGTGTCCCTGCCCATGGCATGGGGTAGGAACTAGATGATCTTTAAGATCCCTTGAAACCTAGACGATTCTATGATTCTATGACTTAAATTGGGCTAAGTCACATTTATAATTGTTTGTAAATATTTTGTATCACAAATGGTTCTGCCTTGTAATGACAGTTCTGAGACATGTCACCGGGACATTTATCACACCAAGTAAAGCCGTTAATACTGATATTTACCATCTGTAGGCTTGCCAAGACCTTAGTGTGTCTCATCTACTTCTTTCACAGCTAAGTAGTATTATTTCAGGGTCTTCTGCTGGTAGTAAGATTAACTACACAAGAAAAGGAGCCTGAGGTCAATATGTTTATTACAACACCTAGAAAATATGTTTGATAACTTCGGTGTGCCATCTGTGAACACTGCTTTAAACCAATTTATTTTGTATGATGCTCAAGTCATAGGTATCATACACATCTATAACGCTGTAGTTTTGTTTTGTTTTCCTAAGAAGAGCAGCAAATTTAGGCAGTAACCTGGCTGGGAGCTGCTCAGTTTTTCAGATGGAGGAATTTTGTTGCAGGGCACAGGTAGCCCTTCAGCAAGTGGTTTAGGAAGTTATTGCTGTTAGTTCCTAGATTCTCATCAGAGATGGAGGGACAGATTACAAGAATGCTTCCAGGCCACTGTCATGCCCAATAGCATGGATTTGCATAAACCTTCACAAGTTCCTTAGGGGCACTAAACTCTTTAAATCACTCTACCAGGATCACAAGCCCACGTGCAGGTGGAAGGAAGCTGTCCGTTGTGGTCATAGGGTAGTTTTCACCTTTTTTCCCTAAAAGTCCTTTTCAAACTTGTTGCCCTTGTTTCCCCATTAAGTTCTTCACTTTCTCAGAAAACATTTGGCTTAAGGTGAAATTCCTGTGTCCAGATCATCAAAAGCATGTTCATGACCCCCCTGTTCTGCACTTCAGCTTAAGCTCGACAAAGCAAATGAGGAGCATTTCTCTTTTTTGATTGTATTTACTTCCTTCTCCTCATTCTTATCCCTAGGTGTATGCCCCAGGATTTTCTGCAGAAAAATTGATCAAATTTTATTTCTTGGAGTTTGCACCTCCTCATTTCAAGGTCTATTAGAGGACATAGGTACAGGAACTGACATTCTGACTCAAATCCGTGTGAGGTAATTGAATATTCTGATCTGAAATAGGTACAACTTTGGATTTTAGGTTCTGATTCTGCATCATACAACTATTCCTTACTACTGAAACAGGTACACAAACCAAGCTAGCATTAAAGTGGCCTAATGATTTTATCAGCAACTTAATTTTTTTTCAGGAGAAAGGCATTATGAAAGGACCTTTAAGCACTTTTCTGATCTAAAATATCCCGAAAGCTGCAAAAGCAGCTGGGATTTGTGAATCAGAGTATTTCTAACTAATAGTAATAAAGGCATTGCAATCCTATGTCAGGCTTGATTTTTTTAATCAAATGACACAGTTGAAGGAAATACAATGTTAACAATATTAACCATGTTAATGATGATCTCCAGCCATAGCCCACTCACAGCAAGCTCCTGGAGCTAGGTCCTGTAGCCGCTGAAGTATGACAGAACTTTGCCAGGGACTTCAGATGTGCAAGACTTGTCCTTAAATGAACACAGGCACACATAAGGAGTCTTAGAGCTCATGCAAATAGGGGACTTGATGAGCAGTCAGGCTGATCACAGCACTTTGAGTAATTCCCATATGGCCATGTGGGGAAGCCGCTGCACCACCTACCCCAAATCAATTTACAGTTTGCTTTGAGTGATCCCCCAGGGAGTCAGTGGAAAGCAGGCTGCACCCTGCTCTTTCAATCCTCAGCTCAATTTGTGCAGGACAAGCTATTAGCCCTTATGTATGCCCCAAGACTCGTGAAAAGGGAGGAATTTAACAGAAAAGTCCCATTGCTAAACCAGGGGTTTCAATACACCTTTAAACCAAGATTCTGGAACTATCCTTTAGTCCTTGCATCCACATCTCACATTGACATCAGCAATGGTTTTCAGTGCTTCATAATACAGCCTTTATCTTCAATTAATTTGTTTATTCATTTACAGGGATTACATCCAAAGCCTCCCATAATGCCATACAGCTTTCAAATTTGAGTGCATTAAGGATTGCAAACTGGCTTTAGCCCAGACTTTTCTGCTCTGTAGCTCTAAACCAGCCTGTTATTTGTTGAAGACAGCACTGTGTGGTTTAATTGTTCTTGTGTAGGAACAAATAGCTCTGTTGTCTCTCCTTGTCTTTCAAAGCCTGTGGGTGCTAGGCTCTTTTGCAGGACTTCTGGTTTCCTCCAGTGAACAGAAAGATTACCTTGCACAATCCTAGGCTTCCTCACAGGGGCACATCTCTGGTTTGGCTTCTTTTCCAGACTTGCCTAGCTCTGATTTGCTTCCTGGGTGATCCTTCTCCCTGACAAGGAAAGCCCAGAGTGTGTCACTCACATCCATCTCCCTGTCACATTGTTCACTTCACATGACTCCCAAATGATCCCTAAAACACCCCTGTGCTGACACAGCTCCTGCTCCTGTGAATTTAATGGAAAGGGGGAGAGTAAGAGGACAATGCAGACAAAGAACAAGGCGACTGTAGCCCTCCGCCCCCTCTGCCATCAGCAGCATCCTGACCCACATCCTCACTGCAGGTTGCAGCCTGCCTGCACCCATACTGCTGCCTCCAGCAGGGCAACCAGACCTGGGCCTGAAGCACCAAAGCCTTGCTCACAGTCACCAGCTTCTCTTAACAGCAACCACTTGTGACAGACAGGCCGCAAGCATCATGTGAGTTTTAAGGGTAAATTGTAAAGTCCAGAGGCAGTTGAGTTAGAGCAGTGTGTGGTTTGGTTCTTCTGATTTACCAAATCAGCTTTGTTGAAGCCAGTTCAAGCCACATCCAGCAGCTCAGTCAGCAAAGCAGTGTTGAAGGAACACTTCAACAGTGGGGACCTTCCCAGCGCTGCTGTGGGTCGTAGCCTTCAGAAGCAGATATCCGGATCCCATGCAGTGCACTGAGGCTGGCTGGCAGCCTGGATACTGCAATCCCCGCAATCCCTGCCCTCCCCTGGCCACCTCTGCATGAGGAATAGGAAGGCCATATCCCCTCTGGTCACAGCAGAATTGCACTTATATTTCCCTCTCAGCACTTTGCATGCAGTTTAGATGATGTTGTTCTGGAGCAACGTAGATATACTCCATGCTCTTGACCTTAGGAAGTGAAGTATATCACCAGAGCTGGCCTGTGGGTGGTTTTTCTGAATGATAACAAAAACACAGCAGGTGAGATTGAACTGACATAAACCTGCCCCTTGTCCAGGGAAGCCAGTCACATAAATTCTGCGGAGCTATTTACCAATTCTCATGTCTTTTCTGCTTCTCGTTCGCAGTCCGAAATGGATGGTGCCTCCGAAAATCACGGCAGAAATTACATGAAGCGCTGAGGAGGTCCCACGGTGCCGCCGCGGAAGCCCCGACAGGCACTAACGCAGGGATGCCGCCAGAGGGCGCCGCAGCCCAGCGTAGCGCCCTGCCCACCGCTCGGTTGAGCCCTATGGCTGCTGCCCGCAACCTCTCGCTCCGGAGGCTGCGGGCCTGCGCGGCCGCCCTGTGCCGCAGCCCCGGCCCTCGGCAGAAAGCTCAGGTTTGTGAGGGAGGGGCAGAACCCCTTTCGTTATCAAATAAGCATTTTTAAGATCTTGCCCGTTATGATTCACAGGGAAATCCCTGAAATAAGCGAGGTACCATGAACACAAATACAGCACACACCCCCTGAAGTCAGGATTACTCAGCAATCATGAAGTAAGGGTCACCAAAGGCCACTAAGTTTGCTTCCTGCCCTGCGTTCCGCACAGCTCGCTTGTCGACGTCCCTGCGGCCACTGTAGGTCCCTGCAGAGCAGACAGCAGCGGCCACCCCACCACCCCGCTCCTCCTGCGCTTGAAACACCACAGGTGGTGCGAAAGGGTCCTGCTGAGGGGAGAGCAAGTGTGTCCTGCCACCCGCACCCACCTCCACAGGCCAGAGGCTGGGACTTGTGGAGAAACCTTACCACTCACTAGTCTAGAGAAGGCAAAAGGAGACATGACAGTGTTTGAAGAGGTGAAGGCTGCTACAAAAGGCAGAGGGAGAAGGCTGTCCTCCAGACCTGCAGTGAATAAGGCACAAACTACCGGGCTTGGATGCGAGCAAACACTAGTTCAGGTTGGACACTTGAACAACGTTCCTGACACACGGGTTTAAATGGTAGGGTTGGTTTGGGTGGTAGTGGTGAATCGTTTGTGATTGCAAGTTCTTAAGAATGCAGTGTGGCAGGGACAGACATGCCTGTCCAGGAAGCAGCCTGGTGACTTCTCTGGCAATCTGTTCAGGGGCCAACTCAAATGTCACACTGGGTCTCTATTTTCTACAAACCAGAGATCACTGAAGACAACTGAGCGACTCTAGCTAATATCACCATCACTGCTATCAGTTCCTGAGAAACCTGATGTAAAAACAACTTGTCAAGAGAGAAAGGAGAGAGAGGAAGGGATGGAAGGATGAGGGCAGGAGGGAGGGAGAGAAGAAAAGAAGGGGGGAGAGAGAGACCCTGCACCCCTGGGACCAGCAGGCATGGGGTCTTTGCAGACCCAGCATGCCAGGATCTTTGCAGTTTGATGAACTTCCTCTCATTTCAGTGCTCCCTCTCCACTTTCGTAAGTACTGTGTACCACAGATCAGGCTGAAGCAGCACAGTCAGAACCTCCAGCCATACTGTTTCTTGTCAGTAGAAACCTGCATCTTACCTTGGTCCTTGTAAAGGCATGTTCAACCGCTGCAGCTCTCGCTGAGCCAGCAAAGGAAACACTGCCTGAAGTAACCGTATGTGAAAGCACCAACACTGTTGACATAATCAGGGTGCAGCATCATGAGCTAAAGGAAAAACAGGGTAGCAAGGTTCACAGTATTCCCACAAGCAGAAGGCTTGCCAATTAGATCAGATCACATCAGGTGAGGTCTTCCCTGCAGGCTAAAAGGCAGTGCTTCCAAGCTCTGACCAAAAATCATTGAACCTTTGCAGCTGAAACAGTAGGAAGCTTGGGAACACGTCTGTAGTCCATCAAAGGGCTCATAAAGTTTGCACAATACACCAGCAATGGTGTAGCAGGAAGAGCTGCAGCTCCAGAAATGCTGAACTGACACTCAGGATGCACAGCTTGAACCAAACACATTACACTGTAAATAAACAGAGCTTGAGCCTGGCATACATCGATAGTTGAGCAAATCTGAGTAAGGGACAATAAAACATGACTGCTGTGTAAGGAACACTGCTGTGACCTAAGATTGGGGTTGCTGAGCAGCAGGACCTCAACATATGCTGCTACACAATGCAATACCTGCCACCTGCTACACTACAGCCTCGCAGCGGATCCACTGCCAGGAAAAAGCCATGTCTAGAAGAGGAGCGATTAGAAACAGACTCAGAAGCAAGCAGCTGTGGTCAGCAGAGAGCAGCTGCATCTGTGCCCTGGGTTCAGCAGTAGCAATCATTTTTCTCCTTCTTAGTAGCTGGTGCAGTGCTGTGTTTTTGACTTTCGGCCTGGTAACAGCGCTGATGACACCGACGTTTTTAGCTGTTGCTCAGTAATGTTTACTCTGACCAAGGACTTTCTGAGTCTCATGCTCTGCCAGGGAGGAGGGGAAGCCAGGAGGAAGCAGAGACAGGACACCTGATCCAAACTAACCAAAGAGGTATTCCGTACCACAGCACATCATGCCCAGGATGTAAACTGGAGGCAGTTACCCCAAGGGCTAGATCAGTGCTCTGGTCGGGCTGGGTATCGGTCGGTGGGTGGTGAGCGGTTGTATTCTCTTCCCTTGTTATTTCCCTTATTATTATTGGTGGTAGCAGTAGTGGTTTTGTGTTATACCTTATTTACTGGACTGTTCTTATCTCAACCAGTGGGAGTTACATTCTTTTGATTCTCCTCCCCATCCCTCCAGGAGTGGGGGGAGGAAAGGGGAGAAGTCAGTGAGCGGCTGCGTAGTTCTGGGTTGCTGGCTGTGCTTAAACCATGACAAGACCCAGAGTTTGTCCTTTCAATTTTCATTTTTGTAAATTAAATTCTCATTGCTAGCTTCTATTTTTTAACCTGTCCTTCCTACCCAGCCTGTTGTTTTCATGGTTGAATAAATATAAATAATTAGCACATTAAAAAAATCAGAAATCTCCTTTCGAATGTTATTGAAGCTGAAAAGGAGGTTGCATCAATCAAATTGGGTTTTGCATTTATTTTCTCAGATCCACCCTGTGGAACTTTCTAACAGACTTGGGAAAAATGGACAAGACTAGCCATAGCTTCTTTGGGAAAAGAAATATGTCCCCATCTGCCTCAGATTTTTCCCTGAAGGTCTATTTATTTATGCTGAGCTTTGCCAGACCACTTGATGCTTCTATTCTAACCATAAAAACAGTTACAATGTATTAAATGATTCAGAGATACATTTTGAAGTAATTAAATGCAGAGCAGTGATGCAGAAAATTAGTCACAATTAGAGTAAAATAATGATAGCAACTATGCTGAGTCTTGAGTGCAGTGGAAGCTGCAATGCTAGTGGAAAAAAAGGAAGGATTATGTCTTAAGACACAGTTCTGGAAGTCAAAAGACCAGTTTTCAGTCTCCTAGCTCTGTGTGACCTCGAGCAACTCACCTCCCTTCTGTTTCTCATCTGCAAATGGGGGTAATCGCTGTCTGCTGGAAAGGATCAATTTTTCTAAATTACTTATGGACACTGTGATATAAAATGTACCGACTCCAGGGTCAGCAGGGTTCTTTCCTAGAAAACTCTAGGAAAAAAGAGGTCTTATGTAGTTTATTTACTTTGGAAAGCATCCTTGGGGATGTTTTCAATGGTAAAGTCAGATGCTCCCTAGCTTTTGGCAGAACTTCACCATCCTTGATTCCTCTCACATCCCTGTTTATTCTATTTCATATGAAGAACTGTCGCTCCTTCCTCTTCTCCATACCCCTTCCTGTGTTCAGGGCGTAAATGCTGAGCAGGATGTAGGACAAAACTGTTGTCATGGACCAGGGCATAAGACGCAGCCATGGCTGAGGATGCTGTAGGAGCAGGACTTGTAAGACAATGTCCTCTCACAATGTCCTTGTGAGACAATGTCCCCTTGGACATGCCCCACAGTCTGCCTGCTTCCCTCTTCACCACTGGTCTGGAACATGATGAAGGGGAGCAGAGCTGGGAGAGCTCCTTTCAGGGGTGCAACAGAGAAAAGGGATGAAAACCGTTTTGTGTCAAAACTGTGTTCCTGGTGTGCACGATGGTGTGCGTCCAGAGCAGGTACACACTAAGGGCCAGAAATTTGGATACAGAGAGGAGTCAGCTCTGGGCTGGTGCTCAGAGGACCCCCAGGAGAGCAGTATAGATATCCATATATATATAGGTCCAGACTATGTCTGGATCATCCTTCCTGTGAAACACAATAACAGGAAGGTTACTCTGATGCTACAGCCATTGTCTGCAAGGCTGACACCTGTATTTCCCTGGGCTTTTCCTACTCTCTGCTGTCTCTTACCTGGTGCAATGGCTGTCAGTTCCTCGAAGGAAGGACTGCTGTTTAATTCTGTGTCTGTGGAATGCCTCGTGCATTGAGGGTTCTGTCCCCTGCTTTTTTTTAGATCATTATTGTAATGGAGGTGAAAATTACATGTCACTTAAAGCCTATTTCCACCAAAGCTGGAGAGCTCTTGAGTATCTCCCAGTGGATTTATATAAGTATAGATCCTAGAGTAGGGGACTCTGAGCAATACAAGTTTAGAGAGAATCTGTTGCTATCTGATGAAAAAGACAGACCAGGATGTACTTTATTTGCATGTTGTTACCAACTATAAATGTTTCAATAATTTTCGTTAACATTTGTTTAAGTTTATGAATTAAAAAGGGTTATATTAGGTGTGCCCTGGGGGAAAGATAAATTCCAGTCTTGTATGTTCAGGTTAGGGTCTGGACAGCAAGTGAGACTCCAAAGAAGCTAATGCTAAAGATGCCTTCTTCCTGGGACAGAAACCTGGGGAGTCCTTGTTACTGCCAGATCTGAGAAGCAGATTCTTCTGAGATGTGGTAGGAGTTAACAACAACAGAAACAACTCTGATGGCCTAGCAGAAAAATCTGTGATGAAGAGAGCAAGGTGGTAGTGATGCGTCACCTGCAGAGGACCAATTTTTGGGATAGTACACGCAAAACCAAGCTTTGGTGAAAGTGGTGATGAACTGATGAATGAATCCTTACCAAGATGGGGGTCTTGTGAGCAGTCGCGCTTTTCTTCTTTTTCTCTAGGCATACAATCATCTTGATTTGTCCTTTCACCATCAGCAATGTTTTCTGTTCCAGAGTAGTGAACAGCATTTGGGAGGTGCATGAGGTAACCAGGAACGACTTGATTTTGTTTTGTTTCCCAGAGCAGAAGTATCAGTAGTAGTGTAGTCACTGTTGTTATAGGGGACCTCAACCTCTTGTATTGCCAAGGTCACCTAACCATGCGATTGGATGCAGTTTTGGACCACTTTGTCCAACAAGTCCTTCCTCACTCATCCATCAAGCCCTCCATGTGTGGTGCCTGTGCCACAGACTGCCAGATGGCCCCATGGCACTGCTTGAGCACTGTGGCAAGAGGAAAGTGGTTGGGCACAATAAGGGCATTTAAATCTAGGCTAGAGACAGTGAAGAAAGAAGGCATGGCAGGTGTGAGAGAAAAGAAACTCTCAGATAGCTGGCAGTGGGTAAAGGAGGAAGAGCACACACAGAAACCCATGAGAGACCAGAGCAGGGCAGCAAGATGGGCTGCTGGTAAAGAGGGCGAGAAGGTGTGGCAGTGGGGACTCTGCACCAGGGTTGTCATCTGCAGGCCCCTGCACTGCCAGAATGCAGTGGGAGCCTGATTTCTCTTGTCAGTGAGGGGTCTTGGGATTTAGCTCTTTAAGTCATAACAAGCTGATATTACACAGCTGTCAAATTGTGTAATTTGCATTTATATAACCCCTGTTACTCCAATCTGGACTAAGAAAAGACTCCCTGTGCCGAAACCTTTCCTACTTGAAACATGATGAAATATTACCTCACTAACAGTGTATGTGCTAATTAAAGTACAGTAATTAATTAGTTGAGAGCCCAAAGGTTAAACATACATGGATTACCCAGTGTAATTTTTTAGGGGGGCATGTGTACAAAGTCAGTCTAGTGGGAACATTTCCTTCTCCCTGCCTCACGTTGCTCTTCACCACTTCTTTGAAGCAGCTTGCTTCCTAAGCAAAGACACGTGGGAAGAAAATACAGCATGAGATTATAAAGTGCTGTGGTGCACGGGCAGCTGGGGCTGGGGACAGCCTTCGAGTGTCTGCAGCTTCGAGGACAGTCTGAGCTGTCGAGAACAGACGCAGCATCTTCGGTGCAGGGAGGAACAAGAGCTCAATGATGCACACTGTTAAGTGATACAGCCATGGCTGCACCCTGACCCTTTCCGAGCTGCATCTACTTTATTATTGACTTATTTCCATGCAATTTGCTGCTTATATTCCTGCAGTGCTTAGAGACTCCGTTAAAGAATTTGGGGGCCTGTATTGCTGGACACTGTACTAACTTGTAGAGCAAATAAAGTATTTAAAGTATCAAAAGGATTTAAAGTACCTCAAAAAGCTTATAATGTTCATGATTTATTTGGCAGAGAGGAGTAATTTGTTTACACCTTTCTAGTTCTTTGCTCCCTGCTACCCACTTGTGAAATGTTTATGTGAGCTCCTCTTTGCTAGCTAGTACTGCTTTAGTTGAATTATTTGAAAACAAATCCTTTCTTTCACTAATGGATTTCCAGTGGTGTTTCTCACGTTTCTCCTTAACTACTTCTCTTTGTAAGAGGGTCGGAGGCTTTTCCACTGGGAAATCTTTATGAATCTGTTCGAAGAGAAGGTGCTGTCCCATTATCACCTAAAATCACCATGATTTGAGCATGGGAGCATGGGGGACCTGGGAGCTTTAAGCCACATCTCTTGCCTCTCAGCTGATCCTCCCAACAATAAGCCTAAAGGTTTTCCAGGGAAAAGAAAATCAGGGCATAAGTTCCCTCAGCAAGCTGAGGTAATTGAACCTGACTTCACATACTAGGTGAGGCTTATTCTGCCAGGTGCCAAATAGAAGGGAAGAGGCTGCTTCTCTTTTCTGTCTACCAATCTCTTGTCAGTGCTCATTTATCCTTATTTATATAAACTATTTCTAGTTGCGGAGTGCTGCCTGTGTTTCCCTCATGTACAACATGCAGGATTTCACTGAACATGCAACTACTACTGTCATGTGTTAAAGGGGGCACCACACAGGCAGAACCAAGCCCCTTATTTTCACCACTTCTTTTTTCGTACTTGAAATGCTCTTTTCCCCAATGCATAATACATGTCAGTGTCTTGAGCAGGATGTGAGTCCAGTCTGTCTCTCTATAGGAACTCTAGTTTGCATTATTTCAACCTCTGTGAGCGTAAGGTTAGACAGCTCTCAGGGGTCAAAACCAGCATCTTGAGTGCCACCTGGAAACCACTGAACCTACTCTTGCAAAGAGGATGACTCCATCACTGTGTGCTGTCATGTTCCTGTCAAACCACGGCTCAATGGCATGATGCTTCCCTGAAAGCTGATGTCTCACCCCGAGGGGAGTCATGCACAGATAGAAGTAAGGACTTGTGAAGAAACAGCTGTGAAGAAGTGGGTCTGGGGAAACTCATGGAAACGGACTTTCACCTTCTCTAACAAGGAGCCCAGAACAGCTGAGGTCACTTTATATGTGATTAATTTTGTTCCTTTGTAATTATGATGAAGTGTGCTTTCTTTGCTCCACTCCTTTTGGTCTGTTTGATTTCCCATTCATTTGATGGCCTCTTTGTAAGCTTGAATTTGGGACACTCAGCACCTTTCAGGTCTGAGCCTTAGCATGGAGCTGAAACAGATGCTAAATGGTGCAACACAGACATTGTCTCAGTCCTTCTGAGTTTTGCATTATCATGATGTCTGCATATTTCTCTAAAACAGTCATATGCAAAGGGATGTATTTGTTTTTCTACTTATTCTCTGCTTCTCAATGTAGGAAATTGTTTCTCGGAAGTAAGCTTTGCACAGAAGACTGCGTTTGATGGATTTACTCCAGAAATTAAGCCAAGATAAATTTTGAGAGTGAAGTCATAATTTACACATGAAATTTCAGGTACAGGACCCTTTTTCAAAGCTTCACTGCTCTTTGAAAGTTAAGTGAAGGTTTGTGCTTGTTTTATTTAGCTTTGATGATTGACTTAAAGGTATTTCTCTTTATGGCTATTTTAGGTTGAGCACTGAGAAAAATAAGAAGCAATGTCATACTGTGATGTATATGTTTATTAGAAAAAAAAGGGATTTAGGACTAAACCCCAAACCAACAACAGGCACGTGAGATAAGTTTGGAGGGAGATTTTTGTCCCATCATCCTGCCAGACTGCATCATGTTGCATATGGGGTAAGCTGGTTGAACAGCCTGCAAGTCCTGCAGGTTTCCTGAGAGACCAAAGGAAAATATATAGAGCAATTTGCTGCTAGGAGGATTGGCACTAGAGAGTCTTTAATAACAGGTTTTCCTTGAGAGAGGACCTTCACATGAAGGCCTGCCTTGGCCATAGGAGTTGCAGAGAAGCCAGGTTAGGTGTTTGCTGCAGCGCCTTCAAGGTATGTTGGACAGCGGGACAAGAGGACCACTGGGAAAGCAGGAAAAGCTGTGGTGAAGAGAAAAAGGTGATGTGCCACCTGCAGAGGACCATTTTTGAGATAGTCCAGGCCAAACCAAGCTATTCTTGCTTTGAGCAAGTTATTGGTCAGAAAGTGAGATGAAGCTCTGGTGCTGCAGCACATGTGGTTTGCTTGGATGATTTTTATACAGCTCCCTGCTCTCCTCCGGACTCCTTCAACCAGACAGGCTGCAGGGATGTGAGGAAGTTACTGAAAGGCTAGTGTGTCCCAATGTCTGCAGCTCTTGCGCTCCCAGCCCGACACAGGAGCAAGGCATCGAGAGCAGCATAACTTCTGCATTGCCACCTCTGTTCCACTGAGTGTTGTAGTGGTGTCCCTGCTCAGCATATCAATCTACTGTCAATCCCTTTTCAAGGGACTCAGCTCCTTTATAATATTTTGGAGATCTGCAGACCCTCAGGTCAAGCTCAAAATGGATGGAAGAGTTGTGGCAGCTAGATGGACACTAGAATACAATCCTCAACCAGTTAGGTGTCTAACTATGCTTTTACATTCCTGCTGTTGTCCTTTTGCCTCTTGCTGGGCTAAAGCATATATTCCAACAACTAAGCATCTCTGTGAGTGGGTTGACACATATCACTCATGAATTATTATGGGAAATATGGCTGTGTCCGCCAGCATAGCTTCTCTAGTGAGTCTTTGTTAAGACAGGGAGGGCAGTGATTTTTGTGTGCTGCTTCAGATGAGCTCCTACGCACAAGAAGTGGGACTGCTGGGTTAGAATTGGCCGACGTTGCTTTCTCCTGGAATCAGGCTGCAGTCCCCACCAGTCCTTCCTCCTACTCTTTAGGGCAAAGAACAACTGAATTGCATGTAGTCTGATTTCAGGGAGTCCAGCTTGCTGCTGCAGTAGCAATGTAGACCAGGAAGAGGTGGGTACTATCACTGACATAACTTCCCGTCTTCCACTAACTTGAGCTAATCATGCCTTCTAAGTACTGACTTGCTAAGTAGAAAAATGACAAGGGAATATGCTCAGCATGATTTATGGGAAATTAACACAGATGTAACAAAAGTCACTTTTTTCCCTGTGGTTTTTGTTACCGTAAAATGGGACTGGATGGGAATCCTGAGTACATTAATAATTCCCAGATACTAACAAGAAACGATCCAGCAGCTTGTGGTACTTAAGATTTCAGGAAAAGCAACAAATGACTTTGACTTCTTCTGATCCACATCAACAAGACCACAAACCACTGATCTCCTAAAAACTGGTGCATCCAGAAAACCTATTAGACAGGTTTATGAAGGAGTCATTGTTTTTTGAAACAAAATGAATGTGGAAAGGACAATTTTTGGCACATAATTACATCTGTAATGGAAAACATACTGGCTGATTAAACTACACTCTTAATCTTCCTCACTTATTTATCAGCTTTTGATGGAGCAGAGTCTGGGATTTATATTCTGTCCCATGTCCCACAGAACTTTTGTCCAGTAAAAAGGTCATCCGTAAATCTCACATAGGCAAGTGTAACATTTTCCTACCATAACATCATCTTAAAAAAGGGGGAAAAAAAAAGGCATGGCATTAAAAGTTAAAAGCTGCCGTAAGCCTAAGAAAATACATTTGTTCAGCTGAGCCCACATTAAGCTTGATTTGCTTCATTTGGAAACAGCTGAAACTGGGTAATCTTGAGCTCGTAGTGAGAAATATCAATTTAACATGTATTTGGTGTGCTAAAGGCTGCCCTGTTCTAATTAAAAATCCACTGTGTTTTTATGGCAGTATTCTGGAGGCTGTCTTGATTTGCTGATGAATGCTGACAGGACTATTAAAGCTGTGAAACAACATCGCTTGAACGTGGCACAAAATGAAAGGAAAAGCACTGCCATGCTGCTTTTGGGTGTTATTATCCTGATTAAAATTGGAGCCAAAGTGAAAATCATCTGTGGGCTATGAATTTATTTATTTATTTATTTATCCCTTTAAAATGACTTCATGGTATTGGTAGCTGTGATTCCCGACAGGAACCCTTAAGGCACTGTGATTAAGTGAAGGAACATTTCTTATTAACCCCTCTTGTTTGTGCCTAGAACTACATATGAAGAATAGCAGAGTGTGGTGTGTGCCAGTGTGAATATGCAATATGGAGAACTGGACAGGAACCTGACTATTAATGTTTCCTGACACTGTTGGTTATTAAAAATCCTTTCCTCAGCACAATTTTGAGAAACATGTCAGCACGCCTTTGAAATTCAGTGGAAAAGAGTTGCCTAGATAGAACATTGCCTTTAATTTGTTCCCTTGAATTGTCTATGATAAGCTGAAAATGTCTATTTTCCCATTACTTGCCATGTTTTCAAAAGTTTAGGGTCACTCAAAAAATGACTGGACCCACAAGTAAAGTAGCCAAGCCAATGCTGTACCAGCTTAGGTCTTTGAGGCCACGTCAAACATCTCTCAGTCCTTTCTGTGTGAGATGGGGGAGCAGGCAGGTTAGAAATAAAGTGGTATTCTTTGCACAAGGTCCCAACAACCTTTTTGTTTTATATGCATGCACATAAAGATTAGAGAGTGATTTTAATGAACCCTTTTTCCTGTGGGCTGCTGTCTTCAGCCAGCACACAAGCAGGACTTGTGGCAGGGTGGAACACGACAGGAGTCTGGTCATGGGTGAAGAGGGATGAAGGCTGGAGATGGGGCTGGTACCAGGAGTGGATGCTGCCTTCAGCCCTGAGGAGAGCAGGCCTCCTCCCAGCCTTGTAAGGAATGAGACAACTAGATTCTCTTGAAAACCAATGTAGAAGTGGGAACAAATGAGTGCTCATTTTCCATCCAATCAAAATGTCAAGCTAAAATTAATCGAGGCACGGAGAGATGTGTGGAAAAAGAATATTTAATTGTCTATACACCAGTGCTCCAAACCTGGTAATAAATCTGGCTGTGTTGCCATCACTGGAGGCTGTTCGTAGGACTCATATGCCTGGAATGCGAAAGTCCCTGAACGTAACCTATTTAGGAAGAGTCAAGAGGGGAAAGGGAATGGTAGGCTACATAAAACAGGCTGTTATTACTTTCTGAGTCACTGGACATCCTCTCCCTTCCCCTCTTCTCCTCCCCTGCTCCCCCCCTGTGCAGTTTGCACTCTAGTTTTGGGGGAGTTGTGGTTGGAGAACGTGGTGCTGGAAGAAAGCAAGGAGGAGAGTGGAGCATGACGGCTCGACTGGCTGCTTTGATCCCAGCAGCTGGCAGATTTCCCTGGAGCTTCTGTAACAGCATGAAATGTCCTTCGCCCAGGTACTGGTGTCAGATAGGAAATTGTCCCAGCAGATGGGAGCTCCCAGCTGACACAGCTGCCTGGGGCTGGGCTCAGTCTTTATGTACAGTGCAGAAGGGATGGATGGGTGGTGGTTTAATCCTTAAGGTCTGCTGAAACTCTGAGGATTGAGTGTGTGTGTGTTGCTTTTCCTTGTACATTCCTGTGCAGAAGAGTGGCTTTGATGGGGATTCAGTATCCAGTTCTGATGCTTATCTCTTAGAAGGGGCTACTGAAACCTGGGCATGACATAGAAAAAATCCATGCAAACCATTAAACTGTTTAAGGAAATGTCTTGTAGTGACAGAAACTAAAATCTCAGCCTGCAAGTTATTGGGTGATGTGGCTGCTCATGGGAAAGAGTCTGGGTATGTCTCTTGCAGTTCCATGTTCCTTGTGTGGTTCACATGAGGTCATGAAAATGACACCAAACGATTTTCTGTGAGAAAACAAGAGATGTTTCTAATTAGTTTTCAACAGAAATCACAAAATCACAGCAGTGATTTTTTTAATGCCTCCCTATAATGTGTGCTGGAATGAAAATACCCAGAGATGCTGGAAGTTTCAGTTTGAATGACATGCTGGATCTCCCATTTTGTCAATGTTAAAATATTTTAGACTTTTCAAGATATACTAAATTTTAAACAATTTAGCAGAACTGAACAGTACTTCAGACTTAATGTTAGTGGATAGAAAAGAAATAATCACAGAACTACATGCCATAATTAGACCATAACTAGGTTATAAGCAAATTACTATGTGGAAATAGAATAAACTCTAAACCACATATTGTTCAGTATACTAGCAGGCTTGATTTTAAATAAGAAATAATCAGCCCAAAAGCCTGATAAAAGAAATAAAAAATTACAGGAATTGATGTCCAAAACAGCCAAAGATGATAGGAAACGGGTTTGGAAGCTTAGGAACAGAAAGAATATTGGCCTTTGAAAGGAGGAATGGAAGAAGTGTCAATTATAATGGAGGAATAACAGAGGTGTTAAGCAAATACTTCTGTTATGTATTTGGGGAAAAGCCATGTGAATTAGTCGTATTACATGTTGATCCTGATACTGAAATACTTTCCAGTCCAACAGTTTCTCTGAGGATGTTAAACAGCAGCTACAAAAACTAGACATTTTGAAAAGGGAGGTCTAGATAATCTGCATCTGAGACTTTTATGAGAACTTGCTGAAGAGCTCTTTGGATGACTACTGGTACTTTTCAGTAAGTCTTGGAGCAGTGCAAAGGTTTAGAGGACATAGCAAATTTTACGGCTTTTACCTTTGCACTGATCATGTAAAAACACAGAATTGTTGATGAAAGTGTCAATTAATAAAGAATTAACAAAGTTAATGTAATTAATCCCAGGCAAATCTCAGGCAAATCTTCAGGCAACATCTCTGAAACTAACCTGTGGTGAGGATTTTTACTTGTTTTGGGGTTTTTGGTGGTTTCTTGTTATTGTTGTTGTTCTTTAAATATACTTGAAAGTTGGTTGAAAAGCAAGTCTTGTAAAATGTTTGATTTAGTACTGTGTAACATTTTGATCAAGACCAACATAATTTACTCCCTGGAGTGTACTAGAGGGATTAAATGCCATAATATAATAAATGGATTACCACTGCTGAATGTCTGCTTTTATTTACATCTTTTGTTCTGGTTCCTGTCTTCTTCAGTTTTTCTAACTGGAGACCTGAAAGGAAATCATTGCAGAGAAGGTACATTGCAGGTAGGTACAGAGAGATCAGAAGGGGTGAAAGATTATATCCTACAGTGTAAGATTGGTGGGGTTCAAGCTCACTATTTTAATACAAAGTTAGAATTTAAGGTAAAGCCTTATGGTACTCTTGCTACTTAGAAGTGGTAGTTATGTAACACGAAGGCTCCAGTTAAGCAATGCTTAAGAGGTAGAGCTCTGATATGGTGTGAGACAAACCAAATGTAACACAATCTAAGGACTGTGAACTGCGGCTTAACAGTTTTGGAGTAGAAATATGACTCAAATATTTTCAGAGAGTGGTGTTAATCATTTGAGCTATCTTACATCAATGTAGCACATTTTCTTCAATAGATGCTTTACAATTAGAATTTTCCAAAGAAGATGTAGTCTGATTCAAATAATTATCTTAGGGAAAATTTATGTGTTATTCTGATAGAGAAGATCAAATCAAAAACATAAAAAACTGCCCCGGTGTAATAAATAAATTAATCTTCTGGATGAAGAGCTGAGTTTATAATGGTATCTGGGAGGCTGGGACTGATAGAGAAGAAATTGGGGAAGAGGATGAAAAGCTAAGGAATCTGAAGAGGCAAAGAGAATATATCTGTTCTGAGCTGGAGACTGGATGAAAGGTTTTAGGTCAACTGAGGTTACGCTGAGTGTCAAGTGACCACCAGAGTATGCTGTGAAGCTTCAAATGGCCCTGTGCTTCCCACATTTTGCTAGTCCTCTGTTCAGAGAAAATCTGGAAAGTGTGCTAGTCCACTGCATGTCTGATCCCATCTAGGTGTAATCCAGGTGGGACAGGTAGTTCTCGTTCTTGCTCTGGTGTCTTCTTCCCTCATGTCACAAGGCAGAGTGCTGACTTAATTCCCACCTTGAGTAGCTAACAGGGCTACTGATACCATGTTACTAATCCATCTTTTTTTGTCTCTTAAAAATCCAAAATAACAAACAAGCAGTCATCCTCTCCCCCATCCTAATCAGCGCATAAAGCTGATTATATGAAGAAGAAGGAAAGGGGGGATGTTCGGAGTGGTGGTGTTTATCTTCCCAAGTAGCAGCTACACATGATGGAGCCCTGCTGTCCTGGAGATGGTCGAACACCTGCCTGACCATGGGAAGTGGTGAACGAATGCCTTGTTTTGCTTTGCTTTACTTATTAAATTGTTTATCTCATCCCTTGAGTTTTCTGATTTTTACCCTTCTGATTCTTCCTTTCACGACACCGAGGGGGAGTGAGCAAACAGCTGTGTGGTGCTTAGCTCCTAGCTGGGGTTAAGTCATGACAGCAGCTCATGAGAAAACTGGAAATAAGCTGATAGGGACATATATTTAGATATTAATGAGAAAAATAGAAGCCTCAGGCTCTTTTTAAAAATCAAGATGCCTTTACACTCCCAGTTGGCCTACAGGATGGCTTTCACTAAGATGCCTGAGGCTTCAACAAAATGTTAATCTAATCCCTTAAATAATAGATCTATTAATTATGCCTCCCTTCTTCCTTCTGTGACATAGTATCCAAATTATTATCCAAGACATTCTAAATAGGTTAAGTATTTCTATATCTTAACTGTTACTTTTCTGCTTTTATTTTTGCTTTGATCATGACACAAATATGGAATGATAATTTAAGAGTCTATGAAGAAGTGTTTTCCTCCCCCATTATCTTTCACAGATATTATCAGTGGATCCTATTCACAGTGAGGATACAACAGTGCTTCCTGGGAGTCCTTCTGGCACCCCGGAAGGTGAGGTATTGCCAAGAAATGCAGCCATGGATGAAAGTGGAGACAGGAAATGATTTGCCCACAGTTCCCTTGATACCATGTTACAACAGCTCAAAGTGTTGGGGTTTTTTTTATCTATATATTTTGTGGTTTATATATTTACTGTTTTGTTTTGTTTTGTTTTGACAGAGTGCCTGCTTGCCTGATCTCTTTTTCTAATGCTTTCTTTCATCATTAAAGTTTCCCTTTCCTGTAAATGTTAATTTAGTCTGAACCTCCAGACTTTCCACTGAAATTAGTTGCCTGTTGGTAAGAGGGAAGGGAATGCTGAAAAGACCTGAACTGCAGAACCAGCTCCTTGCAACAAAACCACATTAGCAACTTAGAAATGTTTTCCCTGAGCTCTTCAGGCACTTCTAAGGAACTGGGAAATGCTCCCAGGTGCCACAAGATAGAGATGCCAAAGTTTCATGCTAGGGGATAAAGAGGTGCTCCGACAATACAGCAGGAGGTTCCATAGATGTGCACCTATATCAACAATAATCAGCAAAGTGAAACTGCCTTTGGCAATTATTTAGACAGGCCTATGCTGTGCCCTGCGATGCTGAGTTTGTAGAAAGACCCAGCCAGAAAAGCACTTTACACCCAGATATCATAACAAAAGTGACACCAAGGGTAGTAAAATAAATATTTCATTTTTTCATCTTCCCATATCCATCTCAGGCATCCAGCTAACTCTAATAATACTTTACACTGTAATACTTTACAAATGCAAATATTCTAAATTAATGTAAGTGTTTTGATAGATACTTGCAAGTTCATTTTTCACTCTCTGCCCACTGATGGCTTTCCAGCTGCAGGAAAGAGTATTGGAAGATAGCTTTCTGCATTCTGTAAATATCAAACCTAAAAGCCAAAGTAGCTTTTGAAACACTAATAATATCACTCAGTGCATATATTACTCTTTACATCTTCAGAGCCTTTTACAAACAGCCATGAATGAAGTATGGTAATAGCTTTATTGTATTATAAACCTGCTTTGCTATTCCTCCAGCTGCTTCAGCTGATCTCATCCTGGTGCCTGTGAAAATAACACACTGATGCTTCAGATGACTAGCTGCTGAAACAGGGCTGCCAAGAGTTACGGTTTTACCTCTGTCTCCCCCAAAGGCAGGTTAGACATTGCATATTAAAATTTTGGCAGCAGATGGGGCTTGACATACTGAGATGCTCTGTACCCAAGGGACCCCGCTCCACCTACTCTCACCTGTGCTTGGACTGTAAAGGCTTTGGGTGCCATCCAGCATCTTTCAGTTTGGCAGTGTCCAGGGAGGTCTTGGTGTACAGCTTGGAACTTGTAGGAGCGTAAACATGAGTTAATATAAATTGCCATAAAGGAATACATTTCCAGATGCTAATAAGGGCAAAAAATCATAGCGCCTTGCACAGTGGGGGACACCTGCATGGTTTGGACCCCACTTTGGGGCTCAGGCATCACCCCTGCTCTTGATCTGCAAAGCTGTTCCCCACTCCCGTTGTCCAAACCATGGACAAGGGAGGCAATGGTCAGCTGGAGTGCCAGGAGAAGCAGGCGGCATAGGAAATGCACAGCAGCATTTCTATTCCCCAAAGGCTCCCTTCTGAAAGACGAGGCTGAGCCCTGCATCTGACCAAAGTTCCCTGGGTTGTGTTCTCCCACCTCTCTGCTTTCAGGGAACAGGAACTGATTTTGTCCAAGGTCCTACAGGTGCCCCCGGGACGTGCCCCATGAAGTGCTGCTTCTCCATGAACAAGTGTGTTACCTCAGGTCCTGGGACTGCGGTGCTACTGGCCCAGGTAGGGGCTGTGCTCGGGAGTTGAGCTCTGTAGCAGTCACTGGAGGCTGCTCAATACCATGCGAGAATGAGGGAGAGGCCACAGCGTTCACATAACCGAAAGTAAACTGGATGTCAAGTACATTTCCCATCTGGCATCTATTAAAATAATGTGTGTGTGTGTGCATGCCTGTGTGTGTGTGTGAAATGTGGACACACTCTCTGATTTCAAATATAGAGCAAAATGCATGCTGTAAATTATGTTTTAATTTTGGCTCTTTTGTTAACTGGAAAGATCCTTTATTTTCGAGTTTGTGCAAATTATTTTACTTAACATATTATCTGTAACAGATTGCATAAGCATGCCTGTTATCTGTGTTAGTCATCACTTTAGGCCATGGAATATAACTCATGGCAGTCTGGATTTAATGAATGTTTGAATTAACCTATACCTAATTTCTTGTGTTTTAAAACCTAAATCTCATTGAAAGCTGAGCTTTGTTTACTTCCCAAAATTGATCTGAGGGCCATTTGGAACACTTAGTGTATTCTAAAATGTGATCATATCAACAATACATGCTCGAGTTTGTTTTAAAGTGAGTTTTTCTTTCCTAGTTTACATAAATCATTTAAAAAAATCGTTCACTTTTTTGGATCATAATGTACTCACTTGGCTTTTAGACCTGCATAGCTCACAGGCCAATTTTTCAAACAGGATTCTAAAGCTATTTGTGGATTACTTTCTGTTTGCTACTTGTAATCTGCATTCCTAAGGCAAGCATGCTAAAATGACTGAGGATTTTCATCGAGCTAAGTGATTATACTAAATAGGGCAATTTTGGGTGCTCTTAGCTTCTGTGTTTAAAAATACAATGCAGAAGTAACCAACACCACGTTTTCTGTTAAACCACAGAGGGCACTGTTTGTTCTTAATATAAAATGATCCTATTACATAGACTCTTGTCACTCTTCATTAAACAATTAATGTTAAGAGTTTAAATTTAGCCATTATTTCCTTTTTTTCTTCTTTGATTTAAGAACTATACAGGTGTATTTTACTGATGCACTCTTGTGCTCTTTGGTACTTTATTTAAATTTATAAAGTTTGGTACTTTATTTAAATCCCATGATTTTTTGTTTGTTTGTTTGTTAGTTTCTGTAAAAAATGCAAAACAAGTAAATATCAGAATTCCATGCAAAACGAATTTGGGGCTTCCTTTGTCTTGGAATTGTGTTGATACTAAATGGCCCTAGCTCATTGTGCAGAGCAACATGCAGAGACAATATAAACTGTTTATAACATAAAAATCCTAATAGATTGAAGGAAAGAAATAAAAAGTAGAAATTGAGTAAACTATGAACATTAGATTAGCAGAAAGATTCTTGTTTGGTTGGGCTTCTGTTAACTGTTGTGTAAGTCTGGGATATCTCAGAGGCCTATGAAGTAATACTTTACTGTTGGTTCAATCAAAGGTGTATGAGTCCTTATTTCAGCAGTTTTTCTCTCCCTATAACAGTGATCCTTATAAATTTTGCTGGTTAATGTAATTTCTTGTTTGCTTGAGGCCTGGATAACTTCTGGGATTGTTTTGGGTGTTTTTCCATTTCACTTCCCCAACCTGTATATAAGGCTGGTGCCACGGTCTGTGAGGTGCTTTGCAGCTCTTGATGCAGCGCTGCATGGTCATAGCCACGTATAGCAGGTTTTGCTTTCTGAGTGCCTGGCCAAAGACAGATCTTGATCAGTTAGAACACAAATGGCTTTACTAGGTAGTTGCCCCCTCTCCCCCTCCACTAATGTCAATTTTCAGCATAGCAAGAGCTGTCGCTAATCTTTTCCTACTCATTACACAC
>JANHGB010048314.1:28889-76004 GCA_026283785.1 Coracopsis vasa
GACTAAGATGGAATAATGGCTTATAACTATTTATCCCTCTGGTTGACACCACTGTTTCTCCTAGAACTGTAAAATAACGGAGGCTGGGAGTGATACCAGGGAGTCCCTAGTCCAACATTCTGCTCTAAATGGGGCCCACTATGGGGCCAGGGAATGTTACTCAGGGCTTTACCCAGTTGCGCTTGAAAACTTCCAAGGATGCTTTCATACAGCCCCTATGGGAAACCTATTATGATGGTAAATCATCGGAGGGTGATTTTTCCTCTCTGTATTTCCAGGTTGAATCCCTTTTGTTCCAGTTTATACCTGTTGTCTCTATTCTTTCCGACATGTCCCAGGATAGAACCTTGAAGTGCTCCTCTTCTCACCAGCCACCATACAGGGTGCTGCCCAGTAACCACTACCCAAGCCAGCTTTTCCTCCAGTTTGTAGTCCAGCCATCAGAACTGTAAAGATTCACCTTGGACATAAGGATACTGTAGGAGACCATGTTGAAAGTCTTACTAAAGGAAGCCTTTCCTCCACTGGGAAATGACTCATGAGAAGGGTGCTGTTCTGTTATGTTTAAAGGGGCAATTTTTAAGACAGCTAATGGAGACTTCAGAGAAATGGAAGTTACTCTGCTGGTTTCTAGGGGTTTTCCTTTTGAAAAATGAGACAGTGTGTTGAAAAGCCCTTCTGCGAGCAGTTCAATCAACTCATTCCTTGCTACAAGGTGAAGGATGATAAATTTTTGGAGGTTTCTTTTAAAGGATGCAGCAGTAAACGTCTGAACTCTTTTTAAAGTAACCAGAATACAAGATCCATGCTGGTCCCTACCAGCAAATGGGCAAACTCTGCTGCACAGCTGGAGTGTTATTTTCCTTGAAGGCACTGCTAGGGACAAGAGCATTAAACTGCAGGTGAGGTTACATGTTTGTGTATGCATTTTAGGATTGGGTCTGCATTACCACAGGATAGTTATAAAAACATGAAGATAGTTCTGCAGAAAAATTTGACTTTTCAAAATGGTTTCCATGTACTTCTTTGCCTGTCTGATTTTCGAAAACTGGAAACATAATCTGGGAAGTAGAGCCACAAAGTCATTACAAAAGCCCTGCACAGCAAAACTCTTGCTGTTTTTGGCTTTTCTTTCTCCTCCATATGCCAATTCATTCTTAGCTATGCTTATGAAGGGATCATAAGCATTTTCCATCTCATTTGATTTCTGAACCTGGAATTCAGTATTCTGTATTCAGTATTGGAACTACTTTAATTTGCTAAGTTTAGGCATATCCTGAATATCTAAATATTATTAAACATAAGGTTCCTTTGATTTTTCCTTTTAAGTGACATAGAATGAGTTTGTAGAAGAGAAAGCAGTACTTAAGTTATCCATAATGCATCTGTTTATGTTTCCAACTGGTGTACTTTATCACCAAGTCATTGGTTTATATTATAAAATGATGGTTGTGTAATAAGTAGTTAGCAGAAACCACAGGCACGTCTTTGAAATAACACTAATGGCCGTTTTTGATGAAATATATGAGACTTTGTGAAAATGATTTGATGAAGAAATGTATTTTCTTTACTTCCTGTTAACAGTGAGCATGTTGAAGCCCTTTAATCTCTGCTTCACAACTAAACATTATTTTTTTCTTATTAGTTTGAACTAGCAAGCACCATTTAATAATCAAGAAGCTTTAAAGCAAGGGAATTTGATCAGGGAAGCACTAATTAACAATGCAAAGTGAAATAAAAGAATGTCCACGTGTCAAGCTTTTAAATAGAAGTACAATTAGATGGTAACCTTGGGAATTAGTGGTTCTGCCTCTTTCTATACTCATCTAGTTTATGGTACTGAGAGTCCTTTTCTGCTAACTGAGTTTGTATATATAAGAATCCATAAATAATAGTAATGATAAAGCATGCTGGAAGGCCAAAGCATGATGACATTTTTAAGACTAAGATTTGCTCTGAAGGGATTAAATCTCTGGGCTTATATGAAAGGTGCAGCCAGTCCTTAGCAACTCACCACACTGCACACTAAGATTTCTGGCATTTCACAAGCAAATCTTCCAACCAGTTTCTAGGCTAAAATTAGATGTAAGCTGGATCCACAGTTAAAGATGTGATCCTTGGACAAGTTTAACATTTACTTCTGTTAAATGCTCTTGCTTAAAAAAGACACTTCCTCTACAGTTCAGCTGTAACACATTGTGCAAGATGATATTTTGCACAGGATACATTTGAAGAAATAATTTATGATTAAGTTTTTATGCACTGTTGTATTTAAATGCCATTTCAAGCAGTTTTGCTGATTCTATGAATTTTCAATCTTTTTCTCAGAAAATTCTGCTAAACTTTGTCAACTTTTTCATGTTTTTTTTCCACCCAAATGAAGATTGTTTGCATAATACAGGGGAAGGATTGTTTTGGGAAAGGTCTTAACAAATGTTTTCAGCTTTAAGAAATCAATTCATTAAAATATTTCCTTGTTTATATTCTTGACATTTTGGGAAAAAAAACCCAAAATAACCAACCTTAATTCCCACCAGTCCCACCAGGCTTTGGTATCAGGACTGGAAGTATGGCCTTTGTTTCGTGACCTGAGAGTGCTGGGTATTTTTTCAGTGAGTTTTTTCACTTCTAGTTTCATAGGTTTCAAACAATTCATTCTTCATGCAACATCATCAAGACTGCAAAATGAAGCACTGAATATCCAGTGTTGAATTCAAATACTAAGGTTACATAGATTTCGTTTGGTGCCCTTTTTTCCATATACAGATACAAATTACTTGCTGAAATGATCCATTTTCCACCGTTCTTTCTGTCCACACAGTAAGTGTAAATTCTTAATTACTTAATTAAATGCATCCCTTCAATACTCAGTGAGTGTTTCACACACCTAATTTACTGCATCCCATTCAACCCCAGCTCTGCGGACAGGCAGGTTCATTAATGTAGATTTGTTTTCTAGGGATGGTAATTGGTGTGGTATAGATTCATAATAATCACTGTATCATCAAAACAGTGGATTTTGTGATATGAAGGGGATATTAACCCACCTGTAGAAGTGAGATGATAAAGTATTTAGGAACTGAGACCAAAAGTGATTATTTATATTGGTCACCCTTTCTGAGAGGGGAAAGGTCTGCAGAGTACATAACATTAGACAGACTTAGCTTCTGGGGACTTGTATGTGGGAATGCTTGGGAGTCAAGTGCTAAGATCTTCTGCCAGGCATTCAGCAAATGAAGTCTTTGCTTTGAGCTGATATTGAAGTTTTCAGAAGCTGCAGGCAGGCATGAACTTCTCAATTCTCCTTCTGCAGTCTCCTGCCTTGTTCATTTTTTAATGTCTTCAAGGAAGGAATGAGAAGTCCTACACATAACAGTCTTCCTTTCATAGCTTGGATCCATTTGTAAAACATGTTTGCCCAGTGAATTGATAGGGATCCTGTGGTAAAATATCCGTATCGAATAAAACACAGTAAAATGCTAGGTAAATGTTAGTTATGTAGGCAAACTTGATTTTTGTGTTTCTTGGCTGTTGAATGCTTAACTACTTCAGTTTCTTTTAGCCAAATAAACCAGATTTAGGAGAAATAGAAGCTTTCTGCAAGTTTTGTAAAGGCGTTTCTTTTGAGATGAATGTTTCAGATCGATGCTTCTGCTCCAGGAAAGCCTAGAAAACCTGGGCTGCCTAAATGGCATGTGCAGCCTGCCCAGATCATCAGCCCCTGCTATTTCTTGCTCTCTGGGCTCTGGCTCTCCCCCAAGGCAGAGAGGGAGATTATTTTGGTGGGGAGGAAGGGTAAGTAGGGACAAAGGATGCAAGGCTGTGGAAAACCAGACTCATTAATTCTGTTGCCAGTGGAACAGTGTGTGGGTAATGACGACTGAAGGTACAAAATTGTTAGGTCTTAGGAGGTAACTCTGCCATTCACAGCCTCTCATCTCAGATAATGCGTATATAGTACCTTTGGAAGGGACACTGCTAGAGACTTCTCTTGCTTTGGCCCATATGATCCCACTGTGTTCAGAGAAATGATGCAGAAACACAGTCAAAACTTCAGACACAGAGATTCAGGGCTCTCCCTCCTATCACACACACCATAGACAATAATAAAGGTCAGACCTACCAACAAGCTCCAGCCACACACTCTTTCGAAGTGCGACCAATCTAATTCAAAGCCACATCAACTTTTTGTCCATGTCTGGAAGTTCTGCATGCCTTTAATATGGTAGTAAACCTGCTTGTAAGAAGTAAATTAAGCAAAAAAGGTTTTAAATGAGAATTTTTACAGTTAAAGTATCCATGGAGCACTATCCTTAGGAGCATCAGTAGTTGAAAAATGCATAAAGGGTCTTTACAAAGAACTTTAGTCTAATCTGGATCCAGGCCAGTAAAATCATTCCATCATAATTACATAATTATTTTGTCATATTATTATATCTGATTATGTAGAGTGCTTAAGGATCTTGACCATGCATTTGTTACCTGAATGAATTTGACTTTTTTCTAAGTATAATCCTAACTCTGTTTTCTTTTTAGTTTTTTACCTGTAAAATTCATGGTTGATATTTTAATTTTTCTCCATCTAATAAGCATTTTATCTAAGAATCAAGCCTTGTCTTTCTGCTCTCAAGGAATATGATGTGAAGAATCTTAAGTTTCTTAAAATGCTTTCTAGGAAAGATGAAATTTAGGATTTCATTTTGTTATGGACTAAGAAATGATAGGAATAATAACCCCAAGATGGATATTATATTTTTAAACAGCAATGCACTGACAGTGTTTCCATGTGTAACCTTTGGGCTGTATGATCTATTCAGCATGGCCTAATGGCAACAGGAGTTTTGCTATTTGACTTCTTTGCATCCAGGGATTTTGCCCCACGTAATGAAGCATTTGTTATCCATAACCACTTCATTAGTGTGAAGATTCACATGGAGGAGATGTAGGGACCTTCCTTCAGAAAGCTGCCATTGGTGAGGTGAATGTTGAATATCCTCAGGGGAAAGGGATTCACGCTGGGAAAATCTTGTCCATGAGAATATGATGCGGGTACTCCCTGGGGTCTCTACGCTTGCATGAATAGGAAGGATTAAAGGTTCAGGCTTATAGCCCATTTGTCATGAAATCCTCTAATGATGACAGAAACTGTAGACTAGCCTCATATAGAATATCTATAAAGAGCAGAGTGAAAAGGATATAGTGAGGCAATGGTGCATGGCCCTAATTTTAGAAGTATTGAAAGTGGGAGAATTAGAGGAGCTTACAACAATAACAGAATATTTGGGTTTGGTTTCGCTTCCTTCTGCCAGTGCAAAGCCCAGACACTAATAGCTGTGCTTCGAAAAGCCCATACAAGCATCTGGATGTACTCACCCACTCTCTGTATGTCCAGCACCCCCTAGGAAATACAAGAGCGTTAGTCCAAAAACCTAAAATAGCTCAAAAGCCATAATATGTAACAGGAAGAAAGCAAGAGAACAGTAATGCCCACAGCAGCCGAGATGCAGCTGGTGAGAGCACTGTGGTGCTCCTGCCTGCCTGCCTTTGGCAGGATGGGGTGGCAGTGCCAGGGATTGCTGAGGTGTATGCCAAGGGTGCCTGTCTGTTGGTAATCTGGGATCTACTTGCGTCCATGTCTTGACCCTGATCCCAAGGCATGCTGAGGCTGTGTCACTCCTTGCATGCTCCAGCACTTGCACAGTCAGCTGCTCTGTTTCATTTCAGATGGAAATGTTTTGATTTTTCCCTCACTGAAAAAATGTTGAAAATTCCAAATGTGCATTTCATATTTCATCTGGAACTCCATGTCCTACTAAATAGAAATTCCCTCTCTTTGTCTAGCTGCAGCCTGGAAGAAGGGGCCTTTGAGGAGATGCGCAAGAGAGCTGTAGCCTGATCTCCAGAGAAGAAAATGGGTGTGAGGCTCCATGGCTGCAGCTCTTCTGTACAAACAGAGGTGTATTTCCTACACATCTGAACACTTCATGGTTTAGCCAATAAAAATGTACTCTTTGCATCATTTTGCTGAACACCTGGCATTTTTCAAAGGGATATCTATACCATCCATGTTTAGTTACAAGTCTGCAAAACACGCGTGACAGAAGGGGGTGAGGGAGGGAAAGCAAGGTGTTTTAGGACATGAAGCAGTCCTCTGCCAGGTTGTCTGTTTAAAGCATAAGCTCATATAAGCAAGGATAATCTTTTTCTGTATGTAGCGTGGTGTCCAGCAAGCTGGTACAAATCAGTAATAATCTGTGTGTGCTGGCTTGGCAAGCACAGCCTCTTTACACCAAATTTTTTGTTGTGAAATCATAACATGGTGTAATGTATCTCTGTCCTGGCACTGCAGTGAAGTGCTACCTGCTGCTCATGAGGGAGAATGGTTATACGGCGTGGACATTATCTGCACACAACTGCTATGTGAGCAAATGTGAGCAATACCCCTGCGAGAATGAGCCTGGTAAAAAAGAGAAAATCCCAGCATTTTGCCAAGAAGATTAAGCACAGTGGCTGGGACAGGGCTCACAGGTATTTCTCAGGTTATTGACCACGACAGGAGGCATACCTTACTTCTTCTGTCTCAGATAACTCATGTGCTCTCAAAAATATGACCCTGCAGGTACTGAAATTTTTAAGTGCCTTATTTAAAGATGGTCTGAAGGAAGTTCTTGAACAGAAAGTGTATAATGTTTGTTCATTGCACTACCTGGCAGGCTTTTCACTTCTGTAGTTTTTCCTCTTTATCCTAACAGATGCCCTTTTTCTGAAATCTCAGAGTAGGAAATGCCTCCATTAACTCGATTTAGATAGTTCAATTTCGGTAGTACCCATTGCACTTTGCATTTCATAGTTTGCAGTTAAGGAAGCAACATCTGGACTTGTCCCAGTGAAAATGGGATTTCCTGCTGTTAATACATTTATTATATTTCCTTATATAAATATTGTTTTATTATAGAAAGGAATCATATTATTAATCTACACTGCGTGTCTGGACTGTTGATTCAGACATGGAAAACAAGGTCATTTCCAGATACTTGAGGTACCTAAGCCCAGAAGCTGCTGTTAAGTGGCATTGACACATTGGCTTTGAGCAGCTTTTAGCTGTTTACATGTTCACAAGTTTGCAGGACAAATAGAACTTAGAGCACAATATCTCTACCTCATATTTGACATCACTGAGAATCTAAATCTCTCTGGTTTACCATTAAAATATGGTATCTGAGGGTTTGCTGACTTGAAACAAGGCTATTTAGTGAAACAAATATACTGGAAGTGTCCCACCTCTGGAAGTGTTCAAGGCCAGGTGGGAGGAGGCTTGGAGCAACCTGGTTTAGTGGAAGACATCCCAGCCCATGGCAGGGGGATTGAAGCTAGACGATCTTTAAGGTCCCTTCCAATCCAAATCATTCTATGATTCTGTGATTCTATGATTCTCTGAAATCATATTGTTGCACAATTACTTACTAGTCATGTTTTCCTAAGATTGTTGGTGCTCTCTTGTGAGCAGACAGCTATATAAGCAGCTATCCTGCCTGGTTTTAGGGGACTGAGTTTGATGCATTTGTACAGTTTGCTGTGTAATGTAACCCAGTCCTCAGAAGTTGTACATTTTTAGTCACAGTGATTAAAGCTGACCTGGCAAGGGACCAGAAAGCCTTTGGGAGGATTAGTGGTTATTAATGCCATTGCCTCTTCTACTGTAAAAGCGGTGGCTGTGTTATGAGTTGCCAAGCATCACCCAGGCACAGATCGCCCCTTGGAGCACTGCAGGGAGAGGGAAGCTATGACCTGACATCAGCAGGGCTGCCCGGCTTCAGGTGGAGCCGTGTGCCAGGGCTGGCCTCTACTCCCCAGTGTGGCAAAGAGTCTTGCTGTTTGTTAGCAAACTCTGAGGAGCCCCTTTGCATGCCAAGGGCTCAGTGGCTGGTCCTGGCCACCAGCCGAGCACCATGGTGCTGGGGCTGGGCATGCAGCGATTGGCCTGGCTGGCATCCGCCTCTGAGTGTCCCAGCTCACCTGGGTGGCAGCGGGAGGCAGGGAAATCACTCAACACCCGGCTCTGTAGCGCTTTGTCTCCCTTTCTTCTCTTTCTGCTTTGTACGCTGCAGTGGGGAGGTGGCTGGCGCTGAACTTTTTACCTTCGAGGCTAAGTATTTTGTGTGCTGCAGAAAAAGGCCATTAAAATGATTTGTGAAATAAATACTATCACTAGGGCAAGTGTTGGACCTGTAAACAGTTAATTGACAGAGCTCTGCATGTGTCGACTATTTCTTTTGAGACGTCTGCCAGCTAATATTATCTGATAGCAGCTCATTCAGTTGATGAATCTGTCATTTTGCAATTTAGCTACCAGAATGTGTGCTGGGTCGATCAGCCATTGCATGCCTGTATTTAGAAGAGCTTCGCAGTCTGCAATCATATTCATGGTACAATACAATTAATATTTTACAATCACCCTGACAAGGAAGAAACTTATAGTAGATAAATCAAAACATGTTGGTTTTCTTTGCCTTTGAGACTCATGTAAAGTTGGTTTTAAGTAATGGTAAGGGTAATAAAAGCCCAGTCCAGCCCAAGGGTCAGAAAACAGCAAAAGACAGGGCACCTTGTTCAGAGGAGATGTAGCCAATGCTTGTTTGTAGAAAGTTGGCGAAATCATATTTGAGTTCAATAGTTTTCAGCTGGTTTATGCTTTAATAATTATTGCAGGAATTTTTTTCAGGTAAACCAGTCATGCTGTAAAAGACATACCTGATACTTAAAAGTGCATCCACAGTTAATGATGAGAAGAAATAGGGGTGTATGTTTGAAATCGGCAGTATTCACTCCTACTTTTGTACTGTTCTGCATTTTGAGCTGTTCAAATTAAAACTGTTTTGTTACTGAAAATGTGACAATACTTGTGAGTTGGTCCATGGAATACTGCTTTTTCTGTTGATCACATATAAGTAGATCTTAACATCCTCAATAATAATTTCTGCTATGTTTAGTATTTTCACTATTGGGTAGAACAAAAAATAACTTGTACCTCAGGAGAGTGCATTCACTCAACAAGCCTAGAAAGAAACCATGACATTTGAATGAGAAGTTATCTACGTAAGGCAAAGAAAAAGAAAGAGAGAAATGCATTGTTTTAGGAAAGCATTAACATCCAATAGTTTGTGGTGAAATTGCATTTGAGTCGTAATCTTTTAAAAAAGCCCCTGCTAAAGCAGATAACTCATTTGCTGTGTAGTCAGGCTGCTCAGGTTACCCCCTTGATGTTTTGGGCCGTGGGGACCCTCCTTCAGGACTTTGTTGCTCTTGGTGGCCACAGCCGTGGGGCCGCAGATGAATAGGATGGAGTGGCAGGAGGGTAAATGTGAGAGCTTTGTGTTTTCAGACAGTTCTTTTGCTTCTAGGAAAGTTAATTAGGAAGTGAAACCTTAAGCAGTTGACAGTGTGCATTGTTGGCTGCTAGTGCTCTGTGACAAATACCACTGGAAGGTACTTCACTTTCTTTTGTAAACAGAAAGGTAAGGAATTTGCACAAAAATGTATTGGTGAAGATCTGCTTTTCATCATGGCCTAACCACATAGTAAACAACAGAAATAACTTGTTTTAATAAAGTATGGTGTTGAAACATTTATCAGCAAGCTCTTTCTCTCCATTTCAAAGGTATGTTTAGGTAAGAGGAACTGTTGTCTTGAAGAAACCCAATCTGAAATTTTGTTATAACATTTTCTTCAGGTCAAGGTCAGGAAACTTAAGGAAAAGTTTGACTTTTGGGCCATCATACAATTATGCCTGAGTTGATTAATACAGTATGCTGAAACAGCCATCCAAGAATTTTTTAGTATTTCAAATGTAGTTACTCATATAAAATTATTCAAGTAGTCACATTATAAAATGCATGACTTCATTTCTATTGTCACTTTTTGCATGTAGCCATGCACAATTATGAGGCAATAATATTTTAATTTTTTTATATAACAATAAAAATATTAACATACTTTTCTCTTATG
Source organism: Coracopsis vasa (assembly GCA_026283785.1). Lineage (NCBI taxonomy): Eukaryota > Metazoa > Chordata > Aves > Psittaciformes > Psittacidae > Coracopsis > Coracopsis vasa. The sequence goes on from JANHGB010048314.1 coordinate 38,895, forward strand.
GGCTGGGTACCCTTGAGTAGCACCAATATAAGTTCCTAGAGAACTAATAAGCTAGGCCTGGGGACTTCAGAATTGAAGCCTGTTAAAACAGTTCTGCGTAGTACTTCAATTGAAATAGACTTCAGTGCTGTACTTGTGAAACCAAACTCCACATCCAGTGTGGAGGTGGCTTAAACACACAGTAGATGTCCGGTGGCTTAAACACACAGTAGATGCCCATTTCAGAATAAAGGTAGCTGGGTTTTGCCCCAGTACTTCCAACTTCTGCAGATGGAGCAGCTCAGCACACTTCTCCTCTCAAAGGCTTTCACAGCATGGACAATACAGATTAACACAGCAGAATATTAATTATATGAAGACTATATAACGGGTACGGCATTTGTGGAAATAAGATTTGCAACTCACCAAGTAGTCACCACAGATGGCTGCTCTGAGGGACTTGAAAACAGGAAGGATGGAATGTCATTGAGACCTGCATGTTCAAGAAACACACATGCAGGCTGCTGCTCAGCCTCATACAGGGGATGGCACAAAGGATGTTTTCCAAGCAAGACCCAGGCTCTTTGCATCCTCTGTCTCCCTGGACTGCCCAAGTTGGACAACTGTGGCTGTGCAGATATCTCCAGTCTCTGCAGCTCGCTTCTTATCCATGCTGTTCCCTTGCTCATGTTCATTAATCTCAGTTCTTATGGTAATGCCACAGTTTCCTCACCCATGAAGACATTTTACAAAGGCTTTTCGTTTTGTCAGCTTTCCCTTCAGAAAGGGAGAATCTAGTTCTCTGTTTACACATTCCCGCAAAGTGATGCTGTATCTCTTTTTACAAGGGTGTGTAATGCCAGATAGATTTAGATCACAGAGTGAGCTATTTATGAAGATTTACAGAGTATTTTAAATATCAAATTATTCAGAAGCTTCCACAATTTTTCCATTAGAAATTCCCCAAATATTCTTAGACTAAGCCTTTTTTGGGGAGTTGCTTTAAAAAACGGAGTAGGAGGATTTTCAGAGCTCCTTAGTTCTGGTCATATTTCTTCTTACTTCTAAATGTTCTTAAGGACACAACACCAACACACTGTAAAAATTCCAGTGATTTAATAATAATTGTATTGTATAGGATAACTATGGGATAATAGTGCTTGAGTAAGGTGAGCTGAGTAATGTAAGCACTTGAGTAAGGTTAGGTTACTATTATACATCAGAATTGCTCTTCAGGAACTTTAAATGATGCCAGGACCAGGTGAAATACGGCTGAAATTAGCTTGTCTGTGGCTCTTCCTGCTGCATGACTATAGGTGAGCATGGGAAGGGATAGAATAAGGCTGAAGGACTGCAGAGACACGGGTCTGCCCCTGCCTGAGGGCCCGTTTGTGTCAGGGAGGAGGATTCCACCCTTATCAACCCCGTCGTGAGCTCATTCCTCATTTCTTGAGCAGAGAGGAATGTTTATTCAGCTGACACTGTTTCTGGGAAAGAGGTTAGAAGGAGAAACCACTGCGTGACAGTCTTCCTCCTTATCGTCTATAGTGGTGATGTATCCATGCAACACGTGCAGTGTGGGAAGGGATGAGGAAGGATGGCCAGCTAGACAAGGGAAGGACCCAGGAAAATGAAGTATTTGAATGCACAGGGGATTACTATCCCATTTCTTTCATGTACAGCAATATTCAGCTGAACTTAGCCTACCAAACCTTAATCAAAATAGCCTTTTTCACATGAGTAGTTGATTAACCCCCAAAGGCTCTATCTTTCAGTGAGTTTAAGCAAATTCAAATAATATGTGTGGAGTATGCAGTGCTGATTTACACCAGAGTACATATTAATAATGGTGTTACTGGATGGGGAAAGGCTGGAAGCAAACCATGCTGGTGGCTGTCCCTAATCCAGCACCAGACTGACAGGGAGCAGCTGAAAGCATGGGACTGCCTTCCTAGTCCAACACAACTTTGTGTGGGAGCAAGCACATTTAAAAGGGTGTGATTAAACTCACAGGAGAGGTGTGCAAGGCACGGTGCAATCTGAGAAACAGCCCCTCATCTGATTTCTTCTGGGGACTGTTTTTCCCTTCACAACATCAGACCTCCTTGCTATGCCTTCTGATCCTGTGTGGTGGGTGTCTCTGTGAACGGATTGGTGGCCTTCGGCTGCATCTCCTTATGGAAATTACTTTGACCTTTATTTTCATTTGTTGGCCTGACTGCTATCCTGTCCCTGAAGTGGAGTGTGGTTACACCTTTCTGCTTAAGCTGGCATGTTTAGTTTAAAACCAGAAGAAATTAGAACTGCTCAGCTTTCTAGAAATAACTTTTCTTCTCTCTTTATCACCTGCAGAATGCTTGGAGAGCTTCAAACTAATAACAAGATTATGTAAGAGAATAGGAAATAAAAACATACATATATTTTATTTCTGCAGAAACACCCTTGTTGCTTTTACTCTTCCAACACAGTAAATGAGCCTTCTATATACTTTGGCACTACAAAGCATTTCTAAGATACTTCTGGTAAACACCAATACCATATCTATCCTTCGAAATCTCAGCCTTCAGGAATGTGTATGCTGTATAGGTGGGACAAAAAAACAGGTTCAGCATTTTAAGCAATCAGTTTGATTCTGGTCACAGCAATTACTCTTTCTGTCAGCAGGAGTAAAATTTACAATCAGGAAATCAAAGAGTCAAACCTATTCCCATATAATGCAGCATAAGCGTCACGTAAATTAGATCACCCCCTTGGAAAAGCTGCTTCCTCTCATTTGCCTGAGCAGAGCTGGGCAGCCTCCGCACGCTGCCCCGACCCACGGGCAAGTGGAGAGAGCAGGGTTGTGGTTAGGACCATGCTGCCATGCCAGGGAGGATCCCGTTGTGTCCCCATCCCTCTCCTTGCCCACCCCATGCACTGCTGCCATGACTTGCTTCCCAACTGAGCTCACAAACAAGGGCTGGGAAACAGGATGGCTTTCCCCCATGCAGGTGAGCTGTCCCAGCCATGGGTCAGCCAGTGCTTCTGCAAGTGGAGGGTGGGAAGAGCCGGGTGGGAAGAGCCTTCTGAGGATGCAGCCTGAGAGAGACTGGTTTCAGTCCTACACGCACCCTTGGCTGCTTCCCACCCTCTGCATAACACTGATGCTGGTGCTGTGAAACAGTCACAGGCCTGAAGGAAAGGGTTGTCTTTGCTGGGTGTGCTGCTTGGGCCAGTTCAGTGAGTAAAATGCTGGTGAATTGGTTCAAGGAGGGGACAGTGGGGACTTATCAAACTGTGGTTGATGCAGACTCTCATAGGCTGTGTAACCTCTAAATGCTGGTGCTTTGCCCCCAGGAAGAGGGATGCTGCTTGGTTTTTCTGCCAAGGGTGAGTAACAAGGAGCATGAGCACCTCATCTGGACATTTATGAGACTTTGCTTGAGGTCTGTCTTGATGTCCCAACTACAAATATGGGGAAAACCCCCTAAATTGCTTGGTCTGGTCCTTCCACTGTTGCACTCACCAGTTTAAGCAGATGGACTTAAAGAAACGAAAACCATAGGAATGGGATACTTGAGCCGTTCCAGACAGCTTCTCTTGTTCTCCTGCAGCTGTCAACCATGTGCTCCTACCTCTCTAAAAGTAAAACAGTGTTAATATCCATCTCTCTTCCAAGTGGGACTGCGCTCTGCAGTGCGGAGTCACAGGGCTTCAAGGTCTAAAGCCTGGGCAAGAACATGGCCAGAGCCTGGAAGGCACAACACCACGTGGCCCCATGCAAACTCCTCAGCCCTCACTGGGGGTCTGTCCTTCAATGGGTAACAGAATTGTGCTGCATTCTAGATATCTGAGTTGTTCTTGTGAATTCAAAACACAAGGCACAAAATATGTGAAAAAGCATTCCTGCTTATAGTTTGGAGCAGCAGCGGAATGAAGGAGCAGAGCAGCAATCACGCTAGCGCAGTCAGACCTGAGAGCTGCTCTCGGGGCAGTACACAAGCCTGGCTCCCTCTGAGCCCTCTCCCAGCCCCCAGTCCCTCCTGTAGATGGAGAGAAAGAGAAATAGCAGCCGGCCGTGATGGAGGAGCAGAGGCGCCTGTCCTCCTCCCCAGTCTCCTTCTACCACCCTGGAGCAGCACATCAGTCCAAGCTGCATTTCTCCCCTTTTCTGTCATCTTCTCTTCAAGGGGCATCCAGCTAACTTCATGCCTTTGCCTTCACATCTGTCTTTTTTTCTTTTCAGGAGTGGGGCATTGACAGTTTTCCTCTTTCTTCCCATGGTTTTGCTGGAAATGGCTGAGGAAAACAGTGATCAGGCAGTTTATGTGACACTCTCTTAGATGAACGAACGAGAAAGTGGGACTTCTGAGGCTGGTCTGGACAATGTAATTAAATTGATCCTTGTGTGGCAGTTGTAAGTTGACCCTTGGCAAACAACCTGGCTGGTCAGATTAGGTTTTGGAAAGGGCTTTCTCATTTCTCGATATGGGTGATTCTGCATTTTAGTGATTCTATAAATTTCTTTTTCCAGAGAATTCTAGTGGTCTTATTTATAAAATAGCACAGCTTTTGAGACACCCACTTCATCGTCTTTCCCTGAATTACCTTCTTCTACAAATAGTTCAGAATCAGAATTCCTTTCCTAGGGCGTTAAAAAAAAAAGAGAAAAAGAAAAAGAAAAAAGAAAATAGATCTCATTTCAGTTGACAAGAATCAGTAAACTGGTTCCCAGATCTGCAAACCTTTCCTTCTGGTAATACGTAATCCTCTCTGACTACATTCATTTAATTCTTCAAGCCCACTCTGCACTTCAGTGTGTTCTCAGGTTTCTACCTCTTCATAGTACATTTTTAACACATAGAAATAATGTCTGAAAGCTAATTACATTAAACAACTTCAAGGTGATTTCAAACATACTTGGTCTTGTAGAAAAAATTGTGTCTAACTTTAAAAATAATTTCTGTTAACAATTATACAAGGAGTGACAAAAATATTTCTGCTCTCCTGAACAGGATTTTGCCTTTAGAAAAATAATATTATCATTAACTGTATTTTTCATAGCAGCAAAAAAGAACCAGGAGAGTCCTGGTGTGCCCAGTCTCCCCACCCTTCCGTTTCTCCACTTCCCTTCCCTTGCTACTGCCAAGATATGTTACAGAGGTTCTGGGATTACCCTGGCACGCTCCCTGTCTTGGATAGGTCATATCTGGAAGAAGGATTGGCGTGACCAAGAGCAGGTGGGTTTGTGCAAGAGAAAGCATGAGGACAAGCTCCCTCTCCTCTTCCTTGTACAGGCACACAACGCACATCATTGCTAACCTACAAGGTTTGTACGAGGTGGATTCAAGACAGCATGGAGCCCTTCAGTATGCAAATGTTGACAACACACTGCAAAGTGTAAAGCCTCTGAATTGGGGGGAATGGATGGGGAGGTGGGATGTGTCTAGTCCATTTCTATCCTGTAGTATAAGATATTGCTGCGTGGGAGAGGAAAGAAAAATCGCAACTGTAAGAGTACAAGGCATCTCCCCAAAGCAGTGGGAAATCCTGTTTTTTCTGTTCATTGTGTATGTGTCAGAAATTTTAATGGGATTTTAGATATTTTTTCTCAAACTCTATCATGGCATGGCTTTCTACAGCTATCTTCTGTTCATTTCATTTGTGGATATGTTTCATATGTGGTTATGTTCAATATTTTCCACTGAGAATGAAGTTTATTTTCATGTTTAGAGGTTTGCACATCTTGTCTCAGTAAAGGAAATCTGGTATGATATTTGAACATGACAAGACCTAATTTGTTCTTATATTTTGAAATTAATCATCGATATAGTAGGCTAAAAACCACAGCTTGAGATCATGGAGAGATGTGTGGGAAGCATATCTGGCTTAGGTATAACTTTGGAAGAATGTGAGAATTCATATTTATTAAGCCAAAATACAATAAATTCGCAATGTAAAATACAACTCCAAGTAGGCCAGAAGATAAAGATGTTTTAATGCAATGCATGCAGCTGCTCCACTCTGCTATTTCCAGTCCTTTTCTGTCTGATATGTTTACTTCCCCTTAATAGCTGCAGGACATATTTATTGGGACCAAAATTTTCCCTAGTTGTTTGCAACATGACTTTATAGTCCAAGCAAAAGCTCATTTCTTTGAACTATTCTAACAAGACCAACAAGCACGGCAAATACTAAATTAAAACCTATATAAGCACACTGCAAAGCAAATTCAGTGGGTATCTGCTTTCTGGGAAGACTAAGAAGGGAAGAAATAAAGAACAGTATGTGATGTGTAAGTACTGCTTGCCTGAAGTGGCTGTGCATTTCTGCAAGGCTTGGGGTGACCCCAGAGGCTGCTGAGGAGCGAGAACCCCAAATGACAGATGGATTTGTGTCAGAGGAAAAGCAAGACAGCGAGGAGGAGGTCAGAAATGTGGAAGGTAAAGTCAGACGGTGACTGAACTGTTTGACTTCAGCAGTATTTGTTCCTGTCCTGCACAGGGCCATCAGGCTCCAGGTTACAGATGTTTCAGAAAACAAAGCCAGTTGTTGAGGGCATATATGTGCAATATTAAAAGTTGTTCTGGAGCCTCACTTACCCAGGCATATGAAGACAATTTTTGTGTATGAGGTAGCAGGTGAACAACTCTGCTTATTCAGACACACAGCAATAAAAAAGTAATGTGACAGAAGCAGGGAGACCTTCATGGGTACTCTTCTAAAGCAAAAATGAGGGGCTGGGGGCATGTCCACTACAGACAGTTATACAGAGAGGAGATGTTACTCATTTGTAGGGTTACCTTGATGAGGATGTCCCCTTTGCAATGCACTAACCCTTGGCACCTATCTTTGCCCCACCTGGGCAAGAGGGAATGGAGGGGAAACAAAGGTCCTGTCCTGAAAAAATAAAAATGGATAGGTTTGGTTGTCCTGTGTGCCATTTGCAAATGCTGAGATAAACAGGCATCGTGACAACTTCCTTTGGAGCAGCAAAACAAAGATGAGTGATGTGGTAGTGTCTGGCCAGCTCTAGGATGGTTGGTGACCATACTGTTCCTGGGAAAATGTGTTATATTTTAATTAGTGCAGTAAGGACAAGAACAACACACTGCACTTTGCACATTATGCTGCACTTTGTTTTAATAACACCAGCCAAATTTCACACCAGGAAAAACATCCTTTTTGTAAAAGCAGGAGGCCCAAATATTGACCTGTAACAATAAAATACTCTGTGAAGTGCAGAGTGCAAGTGAATTAGTTTAGTTTAGTTTATTAGAATAGCTTCAGTGGAGGATGGAGAGGGAATATGATAGACACTGGACTTAAGCAGGGGTCAGGGCACAGGTATGCAGAGCTTTGAACGTGAAAATGGAAAGCACTGAAGTAATGTGATATCCCTCAGACGAGAATATCTGCAGCTCAGCAGAAATTTCAGCCATCTGTGGCCATTGTGCCCCTGTCACAGGCTTGGAGTCACTGTGTGAGCAAATGAACTTGGGGGAGCAGCCCCAGCTACTGCCTGTATCAAGTGTGTTTCTGATACCCTTATGCTAACAAAGCACAAGTGAGTTGGGCATGTTCCTATGGCAATCCAAGCTGTAACACACACAGCTCTGGCTGTTTTTCTCCCAGCTCACACTGGTATGGGTCTCCATGTTTCAGCCATTCCTTGTGTTCCCTCCACAAGCCACATGGACCATGATGCACGTTCCACACTGGCTTCCCGAGGTGTGAAATTCTTAAGCAGCCAGTTTCAGGATGACATCTTCAAATCCTCAGTCTTTTGTTGGAGGCATTTTGGTTTGGTTTTTTTTTCCCCCCATAGATCTGTACATTGTGTGGAACAAAAACACAGATCAGACTCACATGGTTCCAGGAATGTTTTCGCAAGTTTTGGCCAGGACTCTTGATCTAGTGACTGTGTGGCATAACACATCATTGAGCTGTTGGCTGTGGGAACACATGGTGAGATAATTTTGTGGCTAAAATGCTTTAACCTGCATATATGTGCCATGGGATGGACCTGCCAGGTGTACTTTGTGAGGAAGGGGGAATAAGATTAACCACTCCCCAGTGGTACTGATAGGACTTTTGCCGTGTACTTTGCTAGGGGTAAGTTGAGCCTGTGCTTCATGAATCCTTTTATTAGACAGATCTGAATGAGCAGATCAAATATTGGAGATTCTTTTGAACTGCTGCTATCTTCTGCAGTCAATGGATTCATAAAGTCATTTTAGATCATTGATATGACCTGTTCATTTCTGAGATGACTGCAAACCAGAAAGTATGCAATCTCATTGCTGTTGAAGGGCTGTGTACAGCTTGTTACATATAGCACTGTCTCTTGTTTATTTTTGTGGAATGATATGAGAGGGAAAGGTCAGGAGACAGGAGAGAGCACTTATCTTCTGGAAAATAAAATATCCATAACAGAGAAAATGAAGTTAGAGCGTCTCAGGTTAGTATGGTGTTAGTGCTATCATCTCTATGCATATACATTTCCTAATTCCATTTCAGATTTACTGTTTTCTAATCCACATGCTTACCTGTACTTGACTTCCCATAAAACACATCTGTATTGTCTCATGTCTTTTCCAAGCTCTCTTCTGCCCTGCCTCTGGTTCCTTTTACTGATACAAAAAGTGGGAAAGGAAGAATTTTTTATTGCCTGATTTGTTTTTTCATTCAAATAGCAATGGAATTGTCTGAATACAATTGCTCAAAATTGTAACCTAAGTAAAATTGTCTTAGCTAAAAAAAAAAGGGGGAACAAAGAGATGCTGTAGAGAAGCAGCTGAATACAGCATGGTCCAAGGAGAAGACACACATCACTATAATTTCTGCAAAACTCCACAACATCCAGCACACTTACTGAAGGGTGGGGAGAAAGCAGATCTGTGTTTTTGAGCTGATACTTAAGTATTCATATGGATTTTGTTTAGATTGGCAGCAACACTTAAATGAACAGTTTTGTGAAGAAATAGACACTAAAGATAATGTTATTCCTGTCGTTTCCATGGCAATGGACATGCCTGATGGAATATATCCATCACGTGTGCTCTGTAACCATCTGGTTTCACAGTCCTCAATTCAGACACTCTAGGAATGAGATGTAGGTAAACTTTAATCAGGTTTGTAATTACTGTTGTCCTTACAGAAATTGTTTAACATGATTTTTCAGCTGCCTCGACATAAAGCCCAAAGGTCTTTTTAGGGTTTTATTGCCACTTTTAAGGAATAGTTTAAGAATTGTTATTGTACTTTAGCTACAGATGCCACTGTTTCTTCTTGGTTTCTGAAACTGTGTTATAATGACATCACATTAAGATATTTTTTTTCCAGGCTCCAGAAAGGTCACAGTTATTTTTTCCAAATGGCTCTGTCAAGCATAAAAATTAACCATACTTTGAGCTGGATTTTCTGTATTTGTAATGTATGTTTATGTTAGAGTTTCTGTCAAAACAGGGATTAAAGATAAATGTAGCTAATTAAAAGAACATTTGCTTAGAGCTCCTGGTAATAGATACCTCATTGTGGGGTCTTGAGGTAAAGCTTACTTTAACAACTGATTCAGTTTATGGGATTGTGTTTGAACATTATAGAAGGCTATTTCAATTTTCCAAATCATGCATATTAGACTGAGAACAATCAAGTTAAGTCTATAAGCAAATTGCAGAAGAGAAGTGAGGGTGTACATGTGAAATGTTCTTGTCGGCTGTACTTCCTACACTTCATCATTTCGAATAATGCTTTCCAGCAGCATATGTAAGTGAAAACTGGTTTTACAGAAGGGGAAAAAAAAGTCTATCTGGCACCGGATGAGTCAATAAGTTGCAAACTGTAGTGTAAGGTAAAGAAAAAAATTTAAAAAGATCCCATATCAAATTAGGTAATTGTTTCTTTTTATCTTACTTGATTTTACTAAACAGCTGTGCCCACAACATTAATTTCATTGCACATGACATCTGTGTTATCCTACAAGCTCCTATTATGCTGGAGAAAAGGTCAATGCCAACTGCAATTGCATCGTTTCCATAAACTTTTAATGGCCAATAATATTTTGTGCTTTATAAAAATCAAGTAAGATAATAATGTATTTGTGTAGCACCTTTCATATTAAGGGATTTCAAAGAGAACTACAAACTGTAGGCCCAATCCTTTAGTTCCTATATAAACAAAACTCCCATTGATTTCAGCAAACTTATGCCAGAATAAAGAGGACAGAGGAAAGGTGTCAGGATTTGGCTCTATATACTGCATGCAGCAATCACTTCATCCACTAATAAAGTTCAGTCACTTTTTGGATGGGACTTGGCAGTTGTTTAACATGAGTGATTTTGAGCTGACTCAGTTTAAATGGAAGGATAAACAAAAAAATAGTTCTCTAATTAAGATTTCATATTTCAATGGAGTAAACTTTGATAAATTGAGAGAACTAATTAGGAAAGACAGCTGGGGCTGAGTTGCTCAGGATCTTCAAAATGGAGAAGGTTTGGAATCACTTTCAGGTCAAGATGCTGAGGAATATATCAAAGAAGTATTACAAGCAACGGGTATAACTATGGAGGGACATGTTTCAGACCTGGGAGAGTGAATTACCACCTTGGGAAGAATATTGGAAATAAATAGGGAGCCTACAGGAGCTGAAAAGAAGACTGCTCCACCAGGAAATCCTTGATGTAAAAGTCAAAAAGAGTGGGAATAAAATGAGAACTGATAGATGTCAGACTGAGTTTGGCCTCGCAAGGAACATCAGAAGAAACCCCAGGGTTTGACCACTGAAGGTAAAGAGAAGTGGGACTTCTGTGCATAGTAAAATACAAATAATAATTTAGCAAAGGTAGCTCATATTGACCTGCTGTTTACATTTAGTTAAAATGGGCAACCTTTACTTGTCAGAACAGGTGGAATCAGGCGAGGCATTGTAAAGTAGGTAACAGGAGACATGAAGGCGGACAGCAGCAGGGCCTGTGGAAAGGGATGAGACTAGACTGGCTACCAATACTGATTTTATTCAATACCTTCTCAGTGGCTTAATGAAAGTAAGAATAGGGTCCTGACAAAATCTACTTATATGCAGGGTTTGGAGGCACTGCCAATACACATCCTTTGGAAAGAGCAGAGTCTAAAAGCCCAAATGAGAAAGGGATAAAATATAATCATAAAATGCATAAAAAATTCTTCCAGAAGCTCAGAACTCACCCATTCATGAAAAAGTTGAGAAACACCCTCTTTTACTTGTTGATCAAGGGCTGACTGAGAGCCATCCATGTGATGTAACCATGAAAAGACAAACGCAGGCCCAGAATTTGTCATTGAAATTATTGCCAGAGAAAGAGTCGTTTAAACTAGATTAAAATATTTTCACATGTAAACTGAGAAGAAAAAAGTTTAAGCTAGAAATTAGAAGGTAGGTCCTTATTGTTAGAACAAGTGCATTTTGGAATATTCTCCAACTGAGTAGCAGAGGCCAAAACCCAATAACTTTCATGTCAGAGCTTGAAGAGTGTATGAAAGAAATTAGAAAACGTGTTTGTTTGCAGTAACAGGGGAATCAACTTAATGGCCCAGAAAGTTCCTCAGAGCCCTGTGTTCTGATATCCTTCACAGCAAACACTGTTGCTGTATAAGAGATTTGAGCAGAAATTAAGTGCAGTCCTGTTGAAATTGAAGTGGGAATTTAAGTTACTCGAGAGTAATTAGCCTTGCTGTGTGTGGTCGGGACATGGAAGAGGCATTTAATGGCTGTGAGTATCAGTGGGTCTTTGAGTCGTGGAGGAGCTTATAAGTTATTGGGATATTCATGTACTAATATTCACTGAAGTTCAAGGGACATGTCCTTTTGAACAGCACCTATTAAAGTGTTGCAATACTGGCTTAGCTTTCACTTAGGTGTCTGACTGTCCCTGGCTATCTCCTGGGTGTGAGTGAACCAGAAAATAACACAGTTTGTCTTTCATTTAGCAATAGAAAATGTCTTGTTTGTAGAGATATCTTTGAAAGCACAGACTACTATCAAAATAATCCAGTTGTTAGAACTAAAGAGACACGCAGCAACATGGCTTTCACACAACAGGATACCAAATATAGCAAAATAGGAGTTATCAAGCTCCTTTTCCCTCAATACAGACACACTTTTGAGCAAAATGAGTCCATTAAATTGAAGAATGTTTTTAATCTCTTGTCTTAATATCTGGTTTAGTATGCAACCTAAACTGTGCTCAGGGAGAGGTATCTTCAACATCACTCTATGAAACATCTTGAATGTAGGCAGAAGTTTTTTGCCAGCACCAATACTGCATGGCTTATGAAATCTGTTGAGAATTGCTGTCTAACAAGATTATAACATGAAGCATTCAGTGATAGGGCTCTTTTTCTAGACTACTAAAACCATTAAGTATTAATTATGTTAGAGGCATGCCATTAATTGTGGTGTAATTTTCACCATATGTATAATATTTAACTGCACATTTTGTCACAGTGCAATTATAGGAAATGTTTTTCCAAGATGTCTCTCTGTCCATATATACACTGTGGTTGCTCTAATTATTTTCCCCAGTGATAATGTACAACATTCCCAGGGTCCTGTCTTATAAAATATTTGCTGATAGACAGGATACATAAAAAGTAGTATAGTGTAATTTTCTCCCAGTTTTATACTTCGTTGAGAAAGAAGCTTGAAAATGTTGTACAGTCTGCACACATATATTTGTCTCTGCCTTTTCATTTGCATTAGACACATGTCCGGAATTTTGTTTTCAGTGTTATGATGTTCTAAGTCCCTGAGGACACTAAAACAACTGAGTGAAATTAACACTGGAAAAATATATAATAATTTGCCTCAAAATGGCCATTGCTATTCAAAGTATTCTGTGCAGTGTGGTTCTCCTCTGAATTTTCACCCACGTTGTATATGCGGATGCAATAATGATGGGCATGCAATTAGTCAGCAGTTGGCAGACACTGCACAAGTCACTGCTCTACACTTAATCTCTTCCTGGAATCTTGGGAGAATAATATTTGCATTGGCTTATAACCAAAAATCATCTTAAATACAACTTGATTTTGTATATTTTACCCAATTGTATAATTGTATGGACAAAATGTGTATATATTAAATGGCATATGCTACATGGAATTTTCCCAAGTATAGTATTAACTGTTTTAAAAACCATTTCTCCTGACATATGGTAACATAATGTGGCCAGCACACCTGTCTGGCTAGATAGAAAAACTGCAAAAAAGAAGTAAAAAATGACCTGATTCTCCTTTTACTTCCACCTGGCAAATCAAGAGAGATTTCACTGATGTCATTATTCTTAGACCAAGTTGGAGAAGTATCCTGTCTCTCATCTTATCAAGGTAAGAGTAATCTTTTTCTGTTGCACCTACACTTCCTCCCCACACCAATAAAAAAACCCCTACACAAGTATGTGGGACACATTTTCTGAAACATGATCTTAGAAAAGCTGTAAGATTAGGAATTTCTAGCTATACTTTTACGTCGCTGAAAAACGAGACTTTGAATTTTAGTATAGTTACAGTTTGAACAAAATTTTCAATCAAAAGCTTTGAAATAACAGGCAGGTACCCCATGCGTTAGATCAGACCCACTGACCACGCTCACTGGGAGTTTAAATTCTGATCTCCCACCATGGTAAGCATCAAGTAAGTCGGAATTAATCAGTCTTGCTGCTTGGGCTTTATGATACTCCATAGCACATCTGAATCAGATCCTTTTTTCAGTCATATTCAGTCCTCAGGTTTATCTTAAGTCCATCTAAATATGCAGACAAATAAACTGTAATGTAATCGAGTCCGGGTGTACAATGGAAACAAAATTCAGAAGACTTGAGACCTGCATTACTGAGGTCCATGGAGACTTTGTCATTAGTTTTGGCTGGTTCAGGGTCAAGCCACGGCACAGGCTGTGTGGTTCATTCTCCTCCAGCCATGGATTTACCAAACATGGGGGAAGGCTCCACACATCAACACCATGCTCATATTCAGCCCATTTGCCAGTGCCCCATGGCTTTCTTCTTCACCCAGGAAACCATATGAGAGACCTAGCTGTTCTGAGAGTATACAATGCTTCCAAGACTATCTAATCTAAGGCAAGTAGTGAGGGTTTTTTTTCAGTCTACCTATCTGTAGAATGGTTTCAAGGGTGGAATCATTCATAGTCTCTAGAATTATTTGCTTTTTTATGAAATCAAATTGCAAAGGCTATAAAATTCCAGTAAAAGCTTATAACAACATGACATAAACATTTTCTGAGTGTATAAAGAAAATGTATGAAAATCAAGCATAATGGACTTTAGTTTTCTACAAAAATTGTGTATGCTAATTTAACTTCTAAATTCAGATTTTTTTCATATAAGTGTACTCATTTCAATGTATCTTGCTAGAAAGACAAGAGTAGCCAGGATCAACCCAGTGCTGTGGTGTTCTTTAGTGTCAGCATCCAGAGACCACCAATAACAACAGTTCATGGCTGTTCATAAAGTCTTATATTTTTTCTTATTTTCTTTTTATTTATAAGTCTTAGATTCAGATATTAAAAGAGTAAATTGATATATTATCAGGTCATAAGAATTTGCTTCAAGCCACTGTACAGGAAGAATTCTAAATGTGAATAGAGCTAGGAAGGAGGACATTTAAACTAAGCTTCAAAAATATTTTCTAACTTTGAGGTCTTCAGAGGATTTTTCCCAGGAAAAATAGAATTGCTGAATCCTTGAGACTTTTCAAGTTAATCTAGATGAGACATTAGAAAGTACAGGAAACAATCGTTCATTGGCAGGAAAAGGGCAAGATGACTTTTTCTTTTCTAATGATTAATTCTATTATTTTAAGCATCCAAAGGGCACAAAACCAGCAATCATAATTAGTTACAAGATAATGTTTTATTTCCTAGTGCATTGTCTCTAATTAATAGTAAAAAAAAAAGGGGGGGGAGGGGATTGAGAAAGTGTTGCTTTAATGCTTTATTCATGAAGGACTGTGATGATGAGCTTTGTGAAGAGCATCCCCTGTGCTGCAGAGACAGATGTTTTCTGTGGCCCTGATTCAATAAAGAATCCTGTTCAGGAAAGCGGTTAAGCCAGAGAATATCCCAACAACCTGAGGATGAGAACATGACAAATTTTCAGTACTAAAAAGATCTGAAAACGTGTGCTTTAATGTGACTTCTTTGACTGAAGTTCAGCCTCCCTCAGATTACCCAGGGACGAATTGAAACCAGGTTAACTCTGGGCCTGAATGGATGTACAAACTTTAATAGATCTGTTTTTTCCATTACCTATAAACTGCTCTGAGTCTCAGATCAGATTATTCCAAGCTTGGCAATTATTTCTCCTCATCCAGTTCTAAGTCTCCAGCTTGTGGTTTCCCTGAGACAGAAAACCAGTGACGAAGTGACATGTGACAGCAGAGCTTCTTACTTTGTGTTGGCCCTTTTGAGTCCAAAAGCAGGAGATGGATGACAAGACAGACTTCTGTAGTGTCATGATTGTTTCCAACTCCAGAACCCATGCATGGTTCTATACATATAGCAATATAGATTTTACAAAAAGGATTATCATTTTTTTCTTTGCAGTTCTGAAACTTTCAGCTGTGTTGCTGCAGGTAGGAAAGGGGAGGAATTCCCCTTCTAACAAGGTCAAAGCAGTTCTTCACAATGAACTTTCCAGCAGATTGTGCCACTGATTGAAAGACTTCATGACACAGGTCTATAGCATAAGACTATGGCCAAATGAGGAGCATGAAACAACCAAGAGTCAGGTGCCATGTGTTTCTGAGTACCTGCTGCTCCTAGTGATTTCTTTGGAGGATTAAAGCACTCAGCACTAAATGGGTTCATGCCTACTCATTGTATTTTCATTCTTATCAATGTGGACCATCTAAAACATACAATAATCTGCCTTAAACACATCCCCATACTACTTCTGTTGACCAGAGCTAATGCACTTATATCTGCCAAGCTGGAAACCTGCTGACACTGGCCAGTCTTGATGACTGACCTCTGTTCTTTTATAAGCTGAAGTTAGTTCGTATGGGGTCCATATGGCAATTTTCTCCCCCCCTTCCTTCTTACCTTCTTCTGATTCTCTGAAGGTCTGGGGTTTTGTATGTCTTTTGCAGTGTCTCCCCATGAGTATTTCACTTCTGTTGGCACTTTCTGTAGCAGTATTAATAATGACATTTCACTGGCATGGGGCCAGCTGTGAAAGTTTATGGAGTAATTTTATAATAGAGCTGCAAGAGCTTAGCAAAAACCCAGCAGGTGAACAAGCTCTCTGCCTCACTCCTTTAAAATAAAAGCTCTCCCATTCTGCAAGCTTTGCAAAGCCTTTGCACCAGGGTTTCTCAGAGGCAAGATGTGCATATTTTAATGTGACAGGTCTAGGAACCAGCGCTCTCCTGTGGCACTCCCACCTCCAGCTGCAAGGCTGTACCCCTGGTCCCCATTCTGAGCCATGTTCAGTGCAAACACTGAATATAAAATTGCTGTTCTCCCCTTGCCCTCCACCTTCCAGCTGCACATTCCCACCCTGGTTCCCTGCTTGGAGCAATGATTTAATAAATATATCTACAATAATCATCAGCGCCTCTGTCTGCCCTCCCCCTCCCAGCTGCAGTTTCCCACCCTTATTTCTCTTCTGTGCCATGATTAGTACATATGTTTAAAATAAAACTCATCATCTCCTTCTCCCTTCCTCCTCCCAGCTGTGGATTCCTCCCAGCCTCCACCTTACCCAGATTTTCAGGCCTGGTTTGTAGGCATATTTCACAGAAGAATTTAACCTCTGGCAATGCCTCCCCTTCCTGTTGTCTACTATTTCTCCATTGCAAATCCAAGAGTGGGCTTTCATATGAAGTCAGATCATACACCTCAGTGGTTCTGACATGAAGACCATGAGTAATCTGAAGAGAGCAAAAAGATTCCTCTTATTTGAATCCTTTTTCAACTAGTGTCTCTGCCATGAGGGGCAAGATGCGGAGCAATGAGGCTGTAGGCTGGACTGAGCTCCTTTGTGTAGGGAAAAAAGGCTTTCCTGGTACTTCTTGGTTTGCCTGTATGATGAATCACAATATGATGAAACAGCTGAGGCTGGCAGGCAGACCTCTGCTCCAACCATGTACTCCAAGCAGTGTCAGCTGCAGCAGGTTGCTCAGGGTGGTGTTCAGTCAGGTTCGAGTATCTCCAAGACTGGATATTTCATGACCTCCCTGGGCAACCTGAAGCAGTGTTCAACTATGCTCACAGTATACGAGCTTCAGAGCACAAGTGTTATGAGGAAAGGCTGAGGGAACTGGAGTTGTTTAGTCTGTAGAAGAGAAGGCTCAGAGCGGACCTTATTGCTCTCTATAACTACCTGAAAGGGTAATTGTAAAGAGACAGGAGGTGGCTGGTCCCTTGTCCCAAGTAACAAGCGAAAGGACAAGAGGTAACAGCCTCAAGCTGCAACAGGGGAGGTTTAGATTGGATATTAACAAAAAAATTCTTCACAGAGAGGGTGATCAGGCATTGGAGCAGGCCGTCCAGAGAAGTGGTGGAATCACCATTCCTGGAAGTGTTCAGAAATGTGTAGATGAGGCCCTTAGTGACATGGTTTAGTGGTGAACTCCACAGTGCTGGGGTAATGGTTGGACTTGATGATCTTAAAGGTCTTTTCCAACCTAGCTGGTTCTATGATTCTATTATTCTAAAGCAGTTATTCTGAAATTTAAACAGAATTTCCTTTATTTTATTTTATGTCAGTTGGCTCTACCACCTCCTAAGAGATTGAAGTGAGGTTGACAGGCCTGTAGTCCCAAGGTGAGGTTGAAGATAATGTTCTTATGTGACATTTGCTCTCTTTTAGTCCTCTGGAGCCTCCCCCCATCCCCATGATCTTTTGGAGGTAATTGAGAATGGCCTTACCATAACACCAGCAACTCCCTGAGTATCCATGGATGCATCCCACTAGGTTCCATGAACATGTGTATGTTCAAATTGTATCTTCGCTAACATGATCCGTCTCTATTAAGAGTAGGTATTCTCTATTCCAGACTTTCCCAGGGGTCTCAAAGGCCTTGGACTTCTGAAGGATGGTCTTACCAGTAAAGACTGAGACAAAGAAGACATGAAATACCCCTGTTGTTTCCATGTCCTTTGTCATCAGGTCCCTTGCCTCACTCAGAAGTGGGCCCACATTTTTCCTAGTCTTCCTTTTGCTGCTGATGTACCTGTAGAAGCCCTTCTTCAGGCTTCTGGGTAATCCCACTGTTTCCATACACAGAGCAGCTCCCTCTCCATGACCTTCCAGCCTGTCTTTCCTGCAGTGCACAGCAGTGTGGCAGTGGTGGGAGCTATCCCACCACAGTTCTGTGATCCTACTGAGACTGAAGGCCAGCAACTGCATGCAGACCTCTAATTCCTCCTATTTGTTCCCCATGCTGCTTGCATTAGTGCAATGAATTAGTGCATTTCAGAGGCATCTATTCATGCTGATTCCCCAGAATAGAAATCTTTATCTGTAATGCTGTCCTGAAGGCACTTTCTTATTTATCTGTGTATGCTTGAGGTGGCCTCCCTTCAGCCCTGTCTTGTTGATTAAGCTTCATCAGGTGGATCCCATGTGTGATTATAGTGTTCCTTGATTGCCCCATGGTTGTAAAAAAAATATCCCTGTTGTCAACACCAGCTGTGCAAACAGTTGTTGACCCACAGCATCTGCCCTCTTCCCTCTCAAGACCATGGCGTATGGAAGTGGAGAGATATAACGGTTTTGTATTTGACAGCAGTCCAAAATGAAGCATGTGGTATCTTATGAAAAGCCTTTTGAACCTGCTGCCCCAGAGAGTACTTTTTCCTCCTGAATTCACTCAAAGTACACATGCAAGCCAAGGAAGGGACCTTCTCTTCCCTATACATTGGGCTCTGCAAAGACTCCAGAGGGTTGGTGAGTTTTTGGACTAGACTTGAATCAATAAGAAAGGCTGAAAGCCAGAAAACCCTGTTCAGACTCTGCATCAGTAGCACCCCTGCTTAATCCCTACCTGCTTTAACCTGAGAGATGCTGATGGCATGAGCTAAATCAAGCTCCTTGTGGTAGATACTGGGATGGTGCTCTGCATGATACAGATGAGTGGGGCAGGCATAAAGGGACCTTTTGGGGGTGCAGCAATCGCTCAGGAATAATACTGAGTCCACAGAAAATAATTTAGTTTTTTTGGTCTAGGTGTGACTGGAACATTATGGAAAACTCCCAGGGGCTACAGTATCTACAAACTGGATGAGCTATCTCATGCTAGTGCCTTTTTGGAGCAGTTCCACAGAATAAAGAGGAAAGGGCCATCACAATACAATGGTAGCAATATTATGGTATGATAATAATTGGTCTTGATGGTATGCTCCCAACCACACATAGTTCAAGTAAGTTCTTCATCCCTGCAGGTTATGTACTGTCATGTGTGATAGGCATCAGCTTTCAGATATGCTGGAAGCATGATGCCTGGACCACAGAGTGATACCCCCTACTGTGTCACATGAAACAGACCACCAGCTCTGCTGACTTTTCTGGGACTAGGGCCACCATCTCCTTGCCCACTTCAGAGTGGCCAGCACTGGTAATGATGAAAATCCAAGGTTGTTTGCAGGCAGTGTCTAATTGCACTTAATCAGTGCCTTGCAAAGTAAAAGTGGGCTGAAACTCCACACTGCCAGACAGCGTTGGGTGAATTATTGTAATTGTTATTCAAAAGAGCCAGCTGATAAGAAACTGGAAAAAAAAAAAAAAGGCTTCTGTTCCACAGTGTTTCTAGTTGGCTGGAATAGATCAACATCTCATCTTTCACCTGAATAGGAATCCCTGGACTCCCTCCACTACTCTTATTTCTGAATCAGTCTCTAGCTGAAACAGCATTCCAGAAAGAAGATAAGATTATCCTTGATCAAAACAATGTTCTTATTCTCTACTCTGGCTTGACAAGCTCTGTGGAGGAAGTGGCTGGTGAGAGAAGGAAAGGAGAGAAGCCAGTGTTGCACTACCTTGGGACAACTCCACCTTCTGGAACAGAGAGAGTTGGAAAGCTCTGCGTATTGCAGAAATCTGCACTCTGCTTCATTGGCCTCTGCTGGACTTGCCTCACCTCTCTCCTAACATGTTTTCAGCATACTGTTCTCCAGGCCCTTAACCTGTGCAACAAAGGGTGGTTTAGTGCACCGGCACATGTGGAAAGCCCAAACAGAAATCCTCTCTAACATTACAGTTTTCACCATGAGAGAGACCTTTGGCCCTATGGTCCAAGTTCAGCAGTAGAAAAACACTCAGTGGTTGCAGAAAGCTTCAGGTCAGGGTGCTCACAATGTATTGAAAACTCACCAAATACTCATTAATCAGAAGCATGGAGTCTTTGTTCGATGACCAGACCAGTGTCATCTGGTAGAGATACTCAAGGTCCCTCAGTATTTGTTATTTGTCAGCAATTTGTAGCTGGAACAGTAACACCTGCAATAGCTAAGGATGTTAAGGAGTGCAGCTAGTGTTATGACCTCCTGTATGGTTTCATCCAAAGCCAATCAGAGCTGGGAGGGAGTCTTTGGCTTCAACTGTCTTTCAGTCAGGCATTAATCTAATGAGCCATAACTATCTCAGACAAATTCCTTTTTATATCAAACTGCCCCCTGAAACAGCCGTCTTATTTTTTATTGCTTCATCAAAATGCATCCAGCTGTTTCTGTGCTGGTATCAGTACAATTTGCCCCAGACATTCCAATGGAAAATTATACGCATATATAAGCCAGTAACAGCTGAATCCATTTTCTTCAAACTCCCCTTATTTTAAATCTAATGGAAATCTAGAGCATGTGATTTGCTTGCCCTAACTTAATTAGCTCAGTAATTTTAAGATTATTAGCACTGGGCTTTTCTACTTCTGCTCAATATGTTTTGAATTCAATCTTATTGCTCATAGAAAAATGTTGTTACACAATGGGTTATTTTAAACTGTAAATGTCCAGCAAACTTTAAACACATATTAGGCTAGTACAATGCAAAGAGAAAGCGGCAGTGATCCCTTCACTACTCCCAGCTGCTATCAGCCACATGACATGATAATAATAATAGCTTGCATTTCTGTAGAATATTTAGCTTCAGGAAAAGACTTGAAGGATGTTGGGCTGCTCTTGAGTAATTTATGAATTCCATATGTTTATAAGTGTCTTTAAATACCATGAGGGATTTACAGTATGGAAATGCGTTTGGTGCTAGAAGGTGCTGACTGTCCATGGGCAAGGAGGAATATAATTGAATTTAAGACACTCTGCAAATGACATCTGCTTTGATGTCAGACATCTGTGCAGCTGTGGTGCTTATCAAACTCTGCCCACCTGGGACAACGTGTCCCAGGCGGGATGCAGAGGAAAACCAAACCTCCAGGACACTGAGTCAAACAGCTTCTGAAGGAGGGAATAGGATTAAAAGGAACATACTTGCATGGGAAACTAATAAAGAAATGACATTGAAGTGCTCTGCTGAAGGGTGACAAGCTTCTAATAAGACAGTCATATTAAACCTGCTGCTTTCAAAACCTTTCAGTCTTTTAAAGAAAGAAATTCTTCACTGTGACTGTTGTGAAGCACTGGAACAGGTTGCCCAGAGAAGCTGTGTATGCCTCACCCCTGGAAGTGTTGAAGGCCAGATTAGATGAGTCTTGGAGCAACCTCTAGTAGAAGGTGTCCCTGCCTATGGCAGTAGCATTAGAACTAGATGATCTTTAAGGTTCCTTCCAACCCAAACCGTTCAACAATTTCGTGATTTTGTTCTATGGGGTTAAACTGTGCTATGATGTTAAGAAGGCTGCCCTATAAATGTTTCCAGAGAAGTGACTATTTAGCCTAAATGGAACTTGCAGGTTGAGGCTGACAATCCAGGATCTAGTCTAAGGTCAGGAAAACTAGAGTCTTCCTCTCAGGGAGGGTTAAGGTGCCTTCTGAGAGACCAGAATACTGGGCAGAGGAGCAATTCATCCTGTAAAGACCTTCCAAGATAGGGCCAAGGGTGAGAGGCTGGAAACAGCATCCTCCATTTATGCAGACAGTCTTTCATGACATTGAAAGTTCATGGCGTATATGAACATACTGCTTGAAACAAGAAGATACTTTATTTTGACATTTTCAGTCAGCATGTTTCACTTTTCCTGTTCCCAAAGGAAAACATTCTGCTTTGCTAAAGTGCGCAAACCACCTCAGTTAACATTCATCTGCATCTCCAGATGATGTAGAGAGTGCTAGCTTGTGTGTTCCAAGTCGATGTCCACCACTGTGGATACGGGTACATGACCAAATTTCCTTGTAGCCCATTGTGTTTGGCTCTGGGGTCCATCGTCTCCTATGGGTCACCATAAGACCTGCTTGGAGGGGGAACTTTCCTATTGTTGGCAATGTAGTCTGGCCAAGGGGGACCTGTAGTTTTGTGGAAAGGCAGCATGGGTCACCTGAGTCAAAAACTTTCATAACGGAAAGTGCTGCTGTTGGGAAAGCAGAATAGAGCTGGGCTGACTTAAAAGAATGGTCAGTTTGGTCAGTTCAATAGACCAGAATGCACTGAAAATGCTGACACGGTTTAAAACAGCTACTTATTCTTCATTTTTAGTTTCGGTGATAAAGAACCGAAGTGTTTCATGACATAAAAATCCTTTGAAAGATTGTTTAGACAGAACAAAATAACCTACCCTACTTAAAAACAAGTTGCCTTGGGTTATACTGCAGACAACATAGTAGGGTCATACGTAATCCACCAGACCACAGCGCATCCCAGGAAAGTCATTAAGTCTGAATCCTGTTTCCATGGAAATCAATAGCAAAACTCCCACTGCTTTTGCTAGAGCAGAAGTTCATCTCTTGGATGGAGTTTTTGTATTCCTGTAAGGATGAACAAACCCCTCTGTTTTAACCATGAAGAAGCAGGACCACACCAGCACAAGCAAAGATTTTCTGTGAAACTTCCATTGCCAAATGAAAGAAATAGCCATGTAGTTTAGCATGCTGATGATTACTGTTTAAAGGGCATTCCATGGTTAACATGTGAAAGCGGATGGAATGAGCAGGTTCATCTCCTCTGAAGTGTTCATTATCATTCTGTTTTTAAACTATTCCAGGCAAAAGAATTTTTATCTCCTATATTTAATTTCTCAGGCTCCTATGAAACCTAAAGAGAACTTTTCATAGAACATAGTGTTCTGTAGAAGACAGTGGAATAGTGTTTTCCTTGTTCTGAGTAAACGGTCAGTCTAAATTTACCATTAAACAATATTTGATGCAAAAGGAAAGGCAGGACTTCAGCAATATCCTAAATATTTAAATAACAGACTTCTCTGAAACTATCTGCGTGCTTAAACCCATTCTTCAGTGTCTGCATTTACCTGAGTTTTCCCTTCCAAGATAGCGAAATTACAGGGAAAGTATTGCTATTACTTAGACCTTTTTAAATAATAATGATAATAATTCTATTATTAATAATATTTAGCATTAACTCTTATTAATTATAAACTGATAACAAAAGTAGTAATAAATAAACATAAACAAAAATACACAAAAAGCAGTAGAAGCCAGTGATTTTTGCTGAAAAACCTCCAGATTTTTATTTTCTTGTGATTTTCTTGTGTTTCATTTTCTTGTAGAAAGAAATTTCTATCAATGTTTTATCTCTGTTTTGGAACGGTAATAATCCTACCTCTTGCCGTTTTAGCTAAGTTCCAGAACATCACTGGCCCACCACGTTTTCTTATTTTTATCATTGCCATGGAGTAAACTAAGCTTTCTGCACAGTACAATTTTTCTAGAGAAAGTGTAAGTAATGAATTGTCTGCCTTGGCATGAAATGTTTGGGTAATTCAAGTTTCATACAAGGGTTTTTCTAGCCCTCTTTGGCAGTACTGTGAAGGTGTGAAGGGCTGACGAGAGTTGATTGAAATGGTGTACAAACCTCCTTCTGGTCCTTGCACACACAGTGAATTCTATCCAAAACCAATTTGCTTAAGCCACAAGTGTTAGAACAGAAATCAGATACTTTGATTTTAAAATATGTTCATATCTCCAGCAAAAAAACCCTTTTCCAAATTAAAGCTTAAAGAAAATGAGATATTGCCATTCACATTTTCAGCCTACTCTCTTCAACACGCAGTGTAACACTTGATGAAGCATGTGCTGAAATTACCTTAATTAGCTGGGAGTCAAATATTTTAAACAACAGGGATGTCTTTCTGAAGTGGTGCTGCCAATATGATACTCCACTCAGCAATGTCAAGAGCTTTTGCTTTTTCTGGACAGCGCACCAGCAAATCTCATAGGAGTGCAACGGGGAGTATCTTAGCATTTGCCAATGCTTCTAAAATTACTAGAGGAGTAGACATCACCAACAGACTCAGAGGCAGTACACATAGTGCCCAAGAAAACAGCTGTGCTTCCTTTCTTCTGCATTTACAAAAGAGATGTATTGTGCTTAGAGGTACCATTTAAAATTATTAAGGAAAGAACAATGGAGGTCCAAGGGGAAGAAAGCATGTAAAGGAATAAATTCTTACACTTCCCTTTTAGAATTAAAATCTGGGAGACTTCAGAGTCAACAGTGAACCAAGTCTCCCATTCTATCCTATCTTCTGCTCTGCCGCTGCTCTTGAATTCATGTGAGCCATTAATTAAATTGTCTCTTCACCTTTCTCTCAATCCTTATAGTTCATTGCACTGTCATTCTCTTGTCAACTCTTTCTATTCCAAATCTGCCCCTACTCAGAAACACCAGTTCCAAACACCCTCATAACACATGTGCTGAGACAGGGGGAACCTGAGTCTCAAGCAGGTATTTTACACCTTAGAGTGACCTTTCAAGGTCTTGAATCTCCGTCCCTCCATCACAACCTAAGCTCTGCAGGGTGCCCAAAATGTAGAACTGCCATCATGCACTTTTCACAGATAAAAAAATGGCTTAAGTGGAAAAAAAAAACCAAACCTCTACATTTTCAAGACCGAAATCCACTTCTCTTGAGCACCAGTTTTCTGTAGGAGTAAAAAAACCACTCCACCACTTTAAACAGATAGAAACCTCTTTTCATGTCTGTTCCATGATTTGTTTTGATTTGAGCACTGACGTTCAAAGACCACAACTTAAAATAGCACTTACGATGTTTCATTGAGTTTACTATAGCTTCTGAGCTTCCTTGCTCAAAGACCTTTAGGATACCATATTTCATTTAAGTCCTGAATGAAAGCAAGCATCCAGGAGCAACTGATTTGCCTTCAATTTACCTACCACAGTTCCTGAAAGCCCAGCATACAAAGCTTTACTTCATCTGACACCCTGTCATTCTTTACAGATATCTGGGTATGAAATACTGCACTGGAGGGCAATGAAGAGCTAAGACACTGTTGTCTTATCTTCTTAACCAGCCATTTACTTGTAAAAGTTAATTTGGGTGGGACTGTGTTATGTGAGGGGGAAGGAAAGAAAATTTAGCCTTTGTATAAGAAACATCAGAGCTTACTGATGCCTCCTCTTGAAAATCTGAAATAAAGATTGTTGTTGTGTAATATATTTGGCGGAGAGACTGAGAATATACACCAAGTGTGTGATGTAAGGTGAAGGGGAGATGCCTCATCCCATGCTGCGCTATGGGACTGCAGGAATAAAATGGTGGAAGAGAAAAGGGGGAAAACAAACAAATAAACAAAAAGATTTAGTACAATTTCAGGAAGTAAAGTATTCTGACACTAGACAGTGCAATGCTGTTGTAGAAGAGAGCAAAAGAGAGATGTAGATTCGGAGATAAGGAAAACAGGATGGGAGTGATAGACAGCAAAACCTGGAAATTATCTCGTGTAAGACTCGTGTCCAGTGGTGCAGAGAGACACATTCCCAGCTACCCATTAGGCAACAGCAAAAAATATCACCTACCATTTTGTTTCTTTTTACAAAATACTGTGTGAATAGACTCCTCATCTAGGAGTGCGGAGATCTGGCTGCCTTGACACACACTGGTCCTGCCCCAACTTCCCCTTGCAGAATTCATCCTGCACTGTGCTGCAGGCAGACAGAGCTGAAAACACACAGGATGTCTGAAGTGATGCTCAAATGCCAAAGACAACAGCTTCTTAGACAATGTGGAGAGAACTGGCAGCCAACACAGGTTTGAGATCTGAAGGTTACGTGCTTAGTATATTCCCCTGTGCTGAAGGTCTGTGGATACTCCTCAGACATCTTTAAATTTCATTTTCTTACCAACAGCTTGTATGTGTGTTTTGCATGTGGAATGTTTAAAAGAGCACTAGAAAACAAACCCAAACAACCCAAACCACAAAGCCTTGCAGGTAAACTCAAGGTTGTGTTCTTGTTCAGTTAGGGATGCCTCCAGCTCAACTTGTGTCATCTCCTTCTGGGGTCTGGTACACCCTCTCTCCTGGGTTTGGTATGTTCAGGGTGCAGAGAGGGCACTGAGGCACCAGTGAATATTTCTCTGTTCTAAAACTGATCTATTGCTCGCTAAGTCGATCCATCTCCAGGGGGACACAGCTACTACCCAGTCCTCTAAAACTCCATGGATTAGCAACAGATGTTTTCTCAGTTGTACAATGCAAACCCTTTTTTTCTTCTTCTGAAGGAAGCAACATATTTTTCTGGACTTGGTACAGTCTGCAATGGTTTGGGTATGGTCTTCATCCACAATAGCTTTGGTAACAACACATATAAGACAACAATCTTGCCTTTAGTTATTTAAGGGAAACCTGACTCCACTCCCAAGGCAATACAACTCTGGCCAAAGGAAGTTTGGTTGGCTTCTTTCTCTGAAAAACAGACCACACAATTGTGGTGGATGAAAAAGTAGCCAAAAAATTAAGAGATCATTTTCACATAAATACAATTTTTTTTTCAAATACAGTATTTTTTCCCAGTCCTCCCACTCTTGTGATATGAACTACTGCATATGCTTCATGAAATTACCATCTACTGCTCAAGTTGTTTAGTTTTGTAATCACTGGATTTTATTTCATTTGTTTGCCTTTTGACCCTGTTTTGATTATGGAGAGTTTTAATGATAAGGGATCTCTAGATTAAAGTCTTTTTAATGCAAAATGGTTTCTATAGAAAATTGGAGGAATTTCACTGACAGTATTGACACTCTGGTTTATCCGCACAATCAGACAAGTACTGAAGTTACTACCGAGGGATTTTGATTCCTCTGCTACCATTCCTCCCGATACTGTTTTTTTATCAGTTCACTTTGTTAAATTAATTTAAAGCTTGAAACCCAATCTTGTTTATTTTAGATTTTTTAAAATCTACCAACTTGGATTTTTCCAGTAACTTTATAGCTGAGCCAGGTTTGTTGACCTCTGTAACTGCTTTCTCTTAAACAATGCACATCTGAGCAACATGTTAGATTTGAAATGCCACCAAATATATTTTATTTCTGAAACATCCTTGTATTCTAAATCACTCAGTGATTTGAAAGTCAATGGAATTAAGCTCAGGAGAAATGAGAGAACTAGATTTATCTTAATTTGATATTTGGAAGTGACATTTCAGTCTGCATGTAGATGCTGAAAAAGCTGCCAAAACCAGGCTTTGTTAAAATATCATAATTACTGGTTCCTCTAATCCCCAAATACAACATTGTTTGATGAAAACAATATACTCTTCAGTCCCTTCACTCGACCATCCATTGGTTATAGCAGTTATATATAAAAGGAAATGTCTGACTTTTTAAAATGGAATAGTTGGGTCAATATCTGATTAATTTCTTCTCCCTCTGCATCATCATTCTTGATTTAAACAGTGGTTCATTGTGTTTTGATTATCTCCTGTCTTCACCAGTCAAATCCTTTTGCTCTGGCCTTTTCTCTATCAAAATGAACCTCACTTCTTTCTGTTGCAAGGACTTCTGTAGTTGTTAAGCCACTGTGCTCTGAAGGTGATCCTTGTCATGTTTGGATTCCTAAGAGGACCCATGGGCTAGTTAGTTTCTGAGGCATCTCTGGGTGCAGATGACCATGGCCAGACATACTGTCTTAGTTGGAAATCATTCCAGGCTGAGAAGTTCAATGGGCCACTTCCTTCATGAAGAGCCTCAGTGCTAACTGATAGCACTGATAGGACCGTGTGACATGAGCTGCTGCACAAGATGAAAATTGGACTTCTGAGAGAGATTTGTAAAGTTAAATAAAGGTAGATGTTCTCTTTCTCTGTAGAAGTAACAATAAGCAAAATGTAGATAATACAAAATGTCAGGCAGCCTATCAAATGGCACAATGTATTTAACCCTTGATGACTGTGCTGTTGGATGGAGAGCACTGTGCTGTGTCATAGGACACAGCTCTCTGAGTTCAATTTTGCTGTTGTGCATACCAGATTTTCTCAGACAAGAGTGCCAACTCTCTTCTCTGTACCTCACTCACAGGTCTTTCTCAGAAGGTCTCACCTGCTCTGAATTGCAGGTATCTGAGGATATGATTGTTGTGATCAGTGCTATCTGCTAGAGAAGCAGTTGTGCTGATAGCAGCAGCAGGACCTAGGACATGCCCTTTCAGCCCTGTGTACCAGTAATCAGAGTGGCCTTCTGCTGCACTTATCCCACCCATCAGTCCTGTCCATCATGATCTCTCTCAAATCAGACAAGGCATTGACTCATCCAGCTGGATTACACATAAGCTGTTTCAAACTGAGGACCTTCACGTATTTGTCACAGGCTCCAGACTGCTCCCAGGCTCTCTGGGTTTGTGTTTGACTGCAAAACAGTACTTGGAAGCTGAAGGAACCCAAGCTTTGTATGTTCTCGATAAAGGGCTTGGCAGGGCATGATTTGTAACAGCAGTATATTGTTCTTGCTTGGCTTTAAATCTTAGCTCTGCACTTCCTCAAGCAACTATCTGACACCCCCGAGCTTAGGGGAAGGACGATGGCCCTCACATATCTGATGGCAGTTTTCGGTAGTGGTCACTGGACAGCTCTCCAGTTTGGACCTACCTGTGGTGAGGGCACTGTGCTGGCACCACATTTAGAGGCACTGGTAATTCTTCCAGGCATTTGGTGTGCGGCTGTATCAGAACTGAATCCGCTTTAACAATACCCGTTTTCCAGGCTACTCGATCAGGTTTTTAAGCCATACATTTCTTTGCCATTACAAGAAACCTGTCTACCCTCTGCTAGTCGGGGCAGGCATGTAAGTGACACCCCCTCATATACTGAAATCTGTCTCTATGCTGTGCTGTTGAGACTTCTTCTCCAGGTGTTTTATTTTATTATGTAGCATTTAAATTAGTGTTACTGTTTGTTTAACTTCTTTGTAGCAGATCTCGTTATTTCCAAAGCTGCTTGGGGCCTTTTGTCATGCTTTTTTACTATTTTTCCTCATCTGTTTAGGCTTAAGCACTCTGCATATGATAAAAAATTGTTTTATTTTCCTGTAAAGCACCTTGGATACTGAATACAGCCCATATGGCAGTTTGAGGAAACAGCATCTCCCAAAGAGGGTGTTGAATGTGCACAAATATGTGCTTGTTTTTTACTAAGGGCACCTGCCAGAACCCTGCTGACACATCAAGTGTAAAAAAAATATTTGGCATCAGTCATCTCCTCCAAAATTTCCTTGTAGATATTGGAAAATATTCTGTTTCATGTATTTATTTAATTCTGTGTGATATTTCCTGGTTCTCATAGCCACATCTATACCGGAAAAGTAAATATGCCGTGGCATGTTCTCTAGTACCAAAGCCAACTGGAATGGATATGACCTGAGTCCATGCTAGTTAACTTGCTATCCCTCAAAACAGTGACAAGCTGGTAGGGATGGGCCCTGGAATGATTTAATTTACTTATAGAAACATAATTTGAAAGGACTAAATTGGAAGTCAGATTGGGCACTATCTAGCTGCTTTATAGCAAGAGGGAGGTGGCAAGTGCAAGAAGTGGGTAGGTAATGGCAGGAGGACAAAGAGGAGAATAAGAAAACTGTTCATGTAAGTGGCATCCTCTCCTCCCTGAGGGTGGAGGCAATCCAGGGCAGCACAGATCACCCTGAGCATGCTTCTGCTGCAGGGTCACGAAGGGCAGGCCAGCGCTGCTGAATGAAAACTCAACTCTGCTCTTGAGCATGTGGGCCTGCAGTGCCCCAGAGCAGAGTGCAGAGACCTGTGGTGCACGGGCATCCTAAGGCAGAAGCTGGGGCATAGAGGGAATATTTTGCATGCAAAACAAGGTCACTTCTGTCCTTCCTTGCTTGCCTCATGGCACTCTGTGTTGACTGGGTCTGTGCTGTTGCCAGTTTAATAACATGAAATAGGCTGGGCTGGGTCTTGATGTTTCTGGGCAGGGGAAAGAGGGAAGAGGATCAAACAGACAGTTGCAGGGACCTTGCACAGTAGCTGCCAAGAGAGGCAGCATTTGCAGACCAGCTGCAGGCTAGTGAGTGCTGGGACAGATCAGTCTCACAGACTCATCCCTGAGTAGATGCTGGGGAGAACTCGGTTCCCTGGCTGTGAGTGGCAGTGCGTTGGCAGTGCTGGAGGGAGTGGAGGTGGAGGTGGAGGCTGGGGAAGTGTTTCTGCAGGTGCCTGCGATGGCAGTGCCTTGTCTGACTGCAGAGGCATGCGCATGGGGAGACCACCACTGACCGCAGCACTGCCTGGGACTTTGGGGTGTGCGGTGACCTCAGAAAGGGCTGGGTGCTCCTGGCTTTGCAGGCTGTTCCCAGTAGGCCTCCCTCATGAAACCCCAGGGGGTTACCAAAGAGTTAGCAATAGGTACAATCAGGTCTGCATAGTGGCACCAGGGACAATATAGCACATAGACAATCCGGGTAATGAGTATGTTCAACTGTTCCATTAACCGTTGTATTTATTTATAACTAGGGTGACTTTCCTAGGGCGTCTCTTGCGATGCTTTTCCATCTTTACTTTATGACACTCTGCCCTAGAAGTTTCCCTTGATTTACGAAGCATTTTGTCCCTTGGTTTGTTAGTGAGACCGAGAATTTGGCATATTTTTAAGCCAATGGAAGTTTCACCAAGACATAACATATTGCATTTAGATTTGATAAATTGCTTTAGCCAAAAAGTCAAGGGTTCTGTTAATCACTTTGAGTGCAACATTTTTCTGTTTTGTTTAATTTTGGTTCAGTTTATTTTCTTTTATTTCAAAATGTATTCAAAACTAAAGTGCAATCAAACCAATTCATGTTAGAACAAAGTTTGTTTTCAAGTGGAAGGTTAGATCTAAAGCATTTGCTATAGTTTTTTTAAAAACTAACCTTGAGTACTTTATGCAAGACTGACTAGAATGTGAATAGGCATCGGTTTAAACATCAGCTTCTTTCATTTTCTTTCTCTTTTGTACCTCGTCTTGTCTAAATGCTTCTGTACAGATATTTATATGTATTGTTGGCAATCACCAAGTAAGAATGTAGAACTACACGTCTGAGTTATAGTTGTTATTTTAAATTGGCTACTTGTAGCAGTAATCATTTAAGAGTTAATAGTAGCTATTATATTTAGCTATCTACTTATTTGGTATAGCCCCAAATGATGATATTCTGCACTTTAGATCCAAGTTGCTGGAAAAACTGTAGTCCCCGAAGAAGCACAAGCCAAGCCCATTGCATAAAACCACCTGAATCCTTACCTAAGACAAGACCATCAAGCATTCTCTGCCCCCAGCTTATGTCTTGCAACGTCTGAAGATATTGTAGAGTCAGTTGTCAGTGATCTCTGGGTAGTGGGGAGGGTGAGATTCTTCCCCAGAGAGCTGCATCAGTCCCAGATTCAGGGCAGGATCTACCTTGAGCCAGGCATGGGGATGCTCCTGGACTGTGGCTCCAGTTCAAGGCTGCCTGTGTGCTTTGCAGGAGCTGAGTCCTGTCCCAGGAGCAGGGTCCTGGGGACCTTAAACATAGTGTTTAAGGTGGCACATGCTGTGCAAGCTCTGGGGCTAGGAGGAATACCTAGGAGTGACCTGATGGTATCAGGGCTTGAACGGCACTTCCCGGTGTGCTGGACTGGGTCAGTGCCAGGGCTGCCACACCTCAACCACGCTCCAAAACAGGATAGGGATGTGCCCTGTCCCTCACTCCTTTTCTTACACCACCCTTCAGTTTCCTGTGCATGTTATTCATAAGAAGACATCAGCTTCTTCTGAAGGATATCTAGAGCAATTTCAGCCTGGTTGGGTAAATGCATTCTTCAGATAATATGTCTAATACTGAGAAACTATCACTATCATCAGCTCTCCCTGACCTGGGGTAATGTAAGGCAGGAATTTAATCTTCCCCTGCAAGCATGAGCTTCTCTTTAGCCCCGTTACCTCCATCACTGGGCTCAGGAGCAAACTGTCGAGCTGCAACATCGTCTGTGGGTCTCTGTCTGGGTGTCTTGTGTAGCTGACGGCATTCACTAACACTCTCTCCATAACCCTCAGTAACACATTCAGCTCTTCTGCTTTTCTAGGCCCTACTTGCTTTGATGATTTAGTGTCCTTTTTGATTCTGGCCCAAGGGTTGGAAAAGTGAATGCTGCCAACCTGCGTGGAGCCTACAGGGTGTTTTACAATTAATAGCATCCCTATTGTTTCCTAAAACACCACTTGGTATTTTCAGCCTGAACTTATCTTTGCCATTGTTTCATTTCCTCTTTGTTTCCCCTAACAGCCTGTTTTGATTTAACTCTATGTGGTCAGGCATGACACAGATTAAACTGAGTTGTGTGTAACATTTGAAAAGCGCATGGACCATTGTCTTTATGTGCTTGCAGTTTGCACACTGATACTTGCTTTGCATATTACTCTTGCTGAATTGCCATAAGACCTGCACCTGCAGTCTGGTTCTAGCTGTAAACCTGCGTATTTGCACCTGAAAGTGTCTGGCAGCAAGTACAAAACTGAGTTAGTGCTTGGGCTGAGAGCTTTCTTTTAGTGCTCTTTCTTGAAGGAAAATTGGCTTTGGTCTAAACATTTTCTGGGAACGTCTGCTTTTCACAGAGACTTTTATTGAAGTTTATTTTTCCCAGTTTTCACCACCATTACTGCTCACTTTCCAACCAATATTAATCACCCCAACAAAAAATACCGAGCTCAGCTCTTGAAAGCGTACCCCCTTAGGTGTCTTCTTTATGAGCTACGAAAGTCTGCATGAGGCTGCCCAAACATATGTTTGTGCATTTAACATCTCTCAAAACCTGGCAGATGTTACCTGCTCTATCATGTTACAGTGCGGAGTTTTCAGGTGTAATTCCTACTTCTGGAAAACTTTCCCCTGCGCAAAGTGTGGGCTTGCAGCAAGCTGATCTTTTGCTAGCACGATCTTGTGCTAATCTCTTGGCCCACGTCCATGAAGCTGACCAAACCCAAACAGAGCCCTTTCTCAGAGAGGTACTTATTCTGTTTCTTTA
Source organism: Coracopsis vasa (assembly GCA_026283785.1). Classification (NCBI taxonomy): domain Eukaryota; kingdom Metazoa; phylum Chordata; class Aves; order Psittaciformes; family Psittacidae; genus Coracopsis; species Coracopsis vasa. The sequence continues at coordinate 72,271 of JANHGB010048314.1, forward strand.
GCGAGGGATAATTAATAGGCTTTGGATTCCCACCAGCCATTTGAGTGAATGGATGGGATAGCAGGAAACAAAGATGAGTAAGGCTGGAGTCAGAAGTTCTTAGAAAGAGAAGTCCTCTTCTGCTTCAACAATATTTTGGTTGCTTATCGCTTCTTGATGTACAAAAATTGGCTCCCAAGCTATGATGCTAATAAAGGGCTGCATTTTTTTGTGCCTCTTGCTCCCCTGGCTTTTCCTGAGCTTCCACCAGGGATTAATTTGGCCCAAAGCATCCACTCACAACTCCTATGGTTGCGGGGGTAGGCAGGCTTTCTGGCATGTGCTATGCCGAGTCATTACAAATTCAGTCTCTGGGACACAGCTGTGCTGGGGTTGCTGCTCTCTCTCACAGACACTTCATGCAGCCTCAGACTGCTGACACTGCTTGCCTCCTTGCTGTGTTTCCACCTTGCCTTCCCTCGCTGGGCCAAAGCACAGCGAGTGCTCTGCTTTTCTCCCTGCCCTTCTCCAACATTAGCAGCACGCATTGTGGGGCTCCTGCCCATGGCCACCCTCATGCTCTGCATGCAGGTGTCTGCCAGCAGCTTTTTTCATTGTGCTGTGTCACACACAGCTTTCATTTGGGGAGATCCTGGAGGTTGCTTCTTATAAGGCAGATGATGGAGTTTGAAGCAGCACTGAGTGCCTGACTAATACACCTAGGATCTCCGGTCTTCCTTTGACAGCGCAAATAAATGAGGGAGAAGAGTACAATTATATATGAGGGACTCACATGTCCAATTCCTGAGGCACTCCTTTTCTCATTTAATTATTTTATATGTGGTAATCCAGATAAATGAAAAAGCTGACAGTTGTGACTAAAAATAAGCCTGAATTTGAGCAATAGTTTCCCAGTACTAGCAGTTTTAGGTTTTATTTTAAAAGACCCAAACCCCCCAACACAAAAATATTTACTGCCATAGTAAAATCTTCTTTGAGAAATAAATACCCTTCCAGATTCTATCAAAACCTGTTTTCCACTGGGGGAGAAAGAGGAAAGGCATGATGGTGGAGAGGTATGGCACTGTAGACATTGATTCAGAACTGGGGATAGAAGGGAATTAAAATGAAGCAGGTCCTACATTTCCTTGGTCTGGGGGTTTACATTAGCAAAACCAAAAGTTCTCGCCTTTTTTTTAAGGTTTTTTATTTTTTAATTTGCAAGTCCCCAGTTTTATCTTCTTTTACTTTTCTAACTTTTCTGTCATAAAGGCAGATTTTGGTGGTAGAAGAGAGATTACAGTATCTTCCGCAGACTGTCTCAGAAGTGTAGATATCTGGAATTTAGTCCTGAGCAGCCACAGTAACCCTCTTTTGGCCAAACTGTGACTTGTGATCCGCCTGAGCAGCGAGTGTTGTCAACGCTCATTATTTGCATGTGAATTGCACCAAACACAATTTGTGATACTGCTTTCCACAGCAGTTACAGAAGAGAAGGAGGTGGCAGTATGTGAAGGTCTCCACTCTTTTCCAGGCCAGTTTTAAAGAGATATGGCAGGTTTCCTACAGCCAAGCCTTGTGTGTGCCACCTTGCTTGTTCACAGTGTAAGTTACTAAGTGATGGTGTCCCTCATGGAGGCAGGCTATTAAACCTTCTGTGTGGTTCGTAGGCTTTGCTACAAAACATCTTCTCTTAAATCTGGGTTTAAAATTCCATGCCAGCTGCCAGCATTAGTACTTTTGCTTGACACTTGTCTTTTCACTTGACAGATCCTGACCTGCAGGTGTTTTCTTGCAGCTTACATAGCTACAGCACATCTAAAAACCAAGCAGCCCCTACTTTGTCATGTACACTTCACAGTACATCTTGCTGTAAGGATCCTGGAGGCTTCTCTGCAGTGTATTCGCCCTACAATGGGCTGTTAATTCTCTTTCCTTTTCCTCCATCTAAAAAAGCAGAAAGTCCAAGCAGCCCTAGCTCAAATACCTGTGGCACTATGTGCAAGTGTTGCCCACATGCCATCCCCAGCATGCGGCAGAAGGTTGCAGAGCAGCATGTTCTGTTTTCCTCATTTCTGCTGTGCTGAGGTTCTTTGAACACAGCCTGTGCCTCCAGAGTAAAACCTAAGATATGTCAGGCTGAGTTAATTTGTGGGCTAGACAAGCTTTAACAGTATCCCTGTAAGGGTTTTGCACAGAATGTACCGGTGTCTCCAGACTTGGAAAGAGTTTGCTTTTCCGAGTCAGGCAATGGGAGCCAAATTCAGATGTGAATCTGAGTTCTCTAATTCCGGAGGGAGTCTGAGTTGGTGTATTTTACACCTTCTTCCACCTCCCCTCATCCCAGAAGTGCATTATGCTGACCTAGCTTCCCTCAGATTTAGTTTTCATTTATGTTCACTGAGATGCTCTCAGGCTCACATCCACCAGCCACAGTGTAAGTCCCCTGGCTTTTCACATGAGTTCTGAACCTGGCCATCCAAAGCTGCATTTAAGGAATTTAAGGAAGTCTTATGTTAGTTAACCTCCCACCAAAGAGCTGAGAGAGACGAGTGGAGCAAGAAAGCATCTAATAGGAGAGCATAAGTTCAAATTGGGTTGCTTCTTCTCTTTGCCTCCTGGCTCAGTTGCTCCTGAAAGTATTCTAAGTTTACATTTAAAATACAGAGCAGGGGAACTTTCTGATGTTGTTTTTGGGACCCTGGTCCTGCGCTGACAAGCACCAAACGCCCCAGCCAATCCAAAGCCACAGAGGAGAGCTCAACATGTTATCTCCCATCATCTGAGCTGTGATGGGCATGGGTTACACGCTGGACCAAAGCTTAGTCAGCATCTGTGTGCACCATCCTAATGTATGTATGTCAACATGCATCTCATGATCAACAATGTAATTATCAACACTTTTCTCATTATTAATGATATTATCATAAACTTAATCATCAACATATATGCTATTGATATCCTGAAGACAGCTATTTACCATTTCAGAAGAAAAAGTATATCTATTGAAGAACACATTTACAGCTAAAAACGTGCATATGTCATCAAGAATAGATCTCAGTTTCTATCCAACAGTGACTAAACTTTGAGGCACTTGGATATTTTGACATAAATCATCTAATGACTATTATCATATACTCTGAGTCATATTTGCTCTGTTTTCACAGTTCTGCAATATCATTATTATGAACAGAGAGAAGAGTCTATGTACTTCTTGACAGGTGGAGGCTTTACTTGTAACATTAGTAACCCTTATACACACAGAGAGTTTACAATGGACACCTCATTGTTGGGACACACAGTTGGATATCCTATCATCTCTGGCAATGTTCAAGGCCAAGTTGGATGGAGCTTTGATCAACTTGGTCCAGTGGAAGGTGTCCCTGCTCATGGCAGGGGGTTGGAACTGGATGAGCTTTCAAGTTCCTTCCAACCCAAACCATTCTATGATTCTATGATGACAGAAACGTCTTTGTATAACTTTGAAATTGCAAGGGCTTTGGTATTAAAGATTTACTTCAGATGCTAGAGCTGTCTGCTGATGGTAGATTTGAAGGAAGAATCCTGCAAAGGCTGTGTTTGCAACTTATTTAAAATACGGCATATCCAGTTTCAAACACTTTGCGCTGCAGCTGGCATGTATCATGATTGGTCTTTTGCTGTTGTCCTGGTTTCAGCAGTAGCAGTCATTTTCTCATTCTTAGTAGCTGGTGCAGTGCTGTGGTTTTGACTTTTGGCCTGGGAACAGCACTGAT
>JANHGB010048315.1:0-18782 GCA_026283785.1 Coracopsis vasa
TGATCTTGCCCTTCCAGGTAACTGCCCCCAGTTTATATAGTGGCCATGACGTGCTGTGGTATGGAATACCTCTTTGGGCAGGGAAAATTTGGGACTGGAAACCTGCAGCTGTTCACTGAGCTTTTTTCTAAGCAGGCTGTCAAGCAAATATTGAAGTGCTGCTCTGGACAGGGGTCACACTTTAAAATGTGGTGCAAAGAACCTAGTATTTTGGTTAAAGCCATATTATTATTATTAATATTAACAGCAATAAAGATAATCATAATCATTGTAGACATCCTTGGAAAAATTGCCCATTCTTTATCTGATTATTTGGGGTCTTCTAGACAGTCCACTTATTATCTAAGGGGTCTTCAGTAGTTACTAGGCCATGTAGCTAACCTCTACGGCATGTGGTTGACACTCTCTACTGCTCCTCTCCAGTAGCAGTATGGATGGTGATGTTTGGCTTCAGCACATTTATATTTACAGGTACTACAAAACCAAAATGTATATGTTTCAGTATCTGTACACATTACTGGGCATTGCTTGGAGGAAGCTGCTCAGCAGCGTCACCTTTAATGTTGCCAGGAGCAAAAGACAGGGAGATTGCCCTCGGTTCCTGTGGAAGAACACTGGGTCTGGAAGACAGCCCTGGGGCCAGATCCCACAGCCTCACATGAGGCTTCTCCTCCTACCCTGCAAGGTACATGACACTCCACATGGAGATTAAGGTTTCTTGGCTTTTTCCCATTGCATTAACAGTAGAGTTGGGAACAGAAGTCCGTCAAGTCCCTGCTCTCCACCAGAAAACCACTGCAGGACATTTTCACCACGCTAGCTGAAAAAGAAACATATAAAAATTTTGTATAAACTGATATGTCCAGTCAATTCTACTGAGAACAGCAGAGAAACTGTCAGGAGCACCAGTTATGAAACAATTGCAAAAGCTGTAACTGGCATATGAGAAATAATTATAGCACTATTCATTACAGTCTAGCCAGCCTCAGTGAATTTTTCCAGCTGAAGGGGAAAGAGGCCAGGGGGAGCATCAGCAGGGAAGAATAAAGAGCTGTTTGGAGGGATAATTAAATCTGAACTGAAAAGGTCATGAGATACTTTATCAGTTTTCACACTGAATCCTAACACACCTAGAATGTTATCAATTCATGGTCATTGTCCTCAAATTAGGAATAAACTGTCTGAAATCAAAACCCTGTGGTGCAGAGGAAGCTGAATTTGAATATCTTCTTTAATTTTTGTTCATCTCCATTAATTTGCCACTTGTTAATAACAAGTGAAGGACAATCAATCTAAATAGAGTTTCAGCTACTGGCTCCCATAAAGCAGGAGAGAAGGAAATTAAATCATCATTATGAACCTACAGGGGGAATGTTACATACGGAGGGTAGGAGATGCAGGAAGGGGAAGTTTATTAGAACTGTGTCAGGAAGTAATTTTTATTTTACAGCTTCTCCATTTGATGAAGCTTTGAATGATCCTAGATCCAATTTCCTCTTTGAAACTGGGCAAATGAATTCAAGAAATATACCATCATCACCATTACCACCATCATCACCATCAAAATAATGAAGAAACATGTTTAAGCCACCTGTAAGTACTTTAAATTTTGCCCATTCTTTTTTAATGGGAAATCATTAGAGGAACTTGTGCACTGAATAAAAATATTCTGCTTGCGTGTAAAACTTAACTGCATGTCTCCTACTCCCAAGCAGGCAAATGTTTATCAAGCTTTAAGGAATGCATCTTACTGTGGCCAGAAAAATGCAGGTCTTGTGAAGACAAACCTAGTTTTTATGTCTCACTGTTTCCAGGCCAGATGATGCTCCTTGACTTTATGGATGGGAGATTGATCTTTTTCTTTGGTCCACTCATATAATAAAGTGCCTTCTCAAATTGGAAACAGCCTTTGCTCCACACTTTTCATAGCCAGGGAGGCAATTTGCTACTACAAATAACCAGTGTTCGGTCAGTTTATTGATCAGATACTGTATTTCTTGAAACTCAGAAAGAATGAGATTTACAGCTCTATTTCTAAGAGCTGCCACAAGATCCATGCATCATTGGTGCTTAACTTAATAAAGAGACCGTTTTCATCCTATGTATACTTGGTAAAACTTGTCCCTGTCAACTCCTCATGCTCTTCCACCCATTAGATATTCGTTTCTCCTAGGTGACTTACAACCTAGTTCTTTGGGTAAAAGGCCAAATCAACAGCTGAAATAAACCAGATTTATTCCACAGAAGCCAACAGAAATACACAACTTTACCTCCACTGGGGGATAGGGCTCAGTGATGGCCTGGATGACAGATGAATTTTCCACTAGATTGTTTGCTTAAATAATTGCATCTCTCTTCATTCCAATATGTATCTTATTACTTGGAGCACAGCAACATCTCACTACCCCCTAGGATACTGTTAACATATATCAAATGTTTTGCAGTCCATATTGTTAAAAAGCACCTTTCTGGGATTTAGTACCAGCAGCAGGGAACAGGCAAAAAAGAAGCACATTAATTTCTGAGTAAGCAGTTTTCAAATTGTATTAGCCAATCTCCTCCCTTTCCATCAAGACTCCAATTTGCCTCCAGCTCTGTAAGCACAACTCAGCGCTTAGCATTCCACTCCACAATGTAGTCCTAAATTAGGAAAACTCTGAATATGTTGCTTGTACTTTAAATTCCCTGCAGGCATTCAGTAGAAATCCATGAATTCTCAAGCCTCCTGACTTCACAACATTTTCTTTCTCATTAAAGAGGGGCAAAAAATTCTCAGTCAATCTGCCCACTTTTGGTGACAAAGAGCTGGAAGAGGAACTGAGTGTAAGTTCATTTGCCTTCCTCACCATTTATGCCCGGCTCCTGAATGCTCTGGGACAGCTACAGGCATCAACTTGTCTTCCATGAGAACAGAAAGGTTTTTAAATAGGGCTTTAACCAATTTCATTTCTTATCCAGGAGTTTGTTTTCTGTGGTATTGTACATACCATGCTTCAGGTGTCACCCATATGCTAAAAAAAAGTGTCTTTAGTTCAAATGCACTAAGTAATGGAATACCCATACCATTAATAGATCATTCTTTGGAAGGCTGACAGGCACTGCAGTGATTATAGACAGGACTGATTAGAAGAACTAGAAATGTCAGCTACCTCCATTTGAGGGTATGTCCTAAATCAAAAGGCAAGAAGAAATATCTATCATCCAGTAGTCTGGACATTCACTAGTGAGTAGGACAAACCTGCTTCACAATATGGGCTTTGCTACATTATGTAAAGTGGAAAAGCCTAAAAAGAAATAGGTAAAAGGCCCATTGCATGACAATCTCCAAGCAGCTGAAATATTTAAGTATTCGTAAAAGAGGAGGATGTGTACTAATACTGCTTTAGATAAAACAGTGACTTAGGTTTGGAAATCCCACATGTTCCCTGAATGCCTATACACTCTGACTTGAAGGAAAGATCTCTTTGCCACCTCTGGTTTAGAAAGAAGGGAGTTAAATGCCTGAAAAGAACAGAAATAAAGTTCATTTACTCGCATTTAATCGCATTGATACGTGCAGGCAATATCCTGGCCAAAGCCCTCACTTCTGTGATGTCCATTCTTTCAGACCTAAATTTTCTCTCCTGAAGGGAGTCTGCAGCCCAAAGCTAGCCTGTACCTCAAAGCTAATCTGTGTGTTCAAATGACATTAATGGCTCTTATAGAAGTTATTTCTCACTACAGATTTGGATTCCTTTGTGTCTTTAAACCTCCACAACTCTGGCAGCACCATTTCTCTTGATTTTCCATATATGAGTACGTAGCTGGAGAACTGCAGGCTGCCAGATGTAAAAAGGTTAGTTTTTTGGGTGCTTTTATATTTTCCAGGTTGAATAGGAAAGCACAAAATTGAAGTTGCAAGTCCTGCCACAAACACTAACCCCAAACCTCTTTATGGTCACTAGTTACAATACAAATACAACACAAATGGTAATCCTTTATCCTCACTCCCCCTAAAATAGCTGGTCTACATAGACTAAATATTTGGGACTCTGCTGGCAGTTCAGTATCTCCATGTCAAACATTCGATCATGTTGCTAGAGAAAGTAATCTTTCAATCAGAGGTTCTTCTTGGTGGCAGTCCCTGTAATGTGATACATTCAGTGTCTAGTCAATTCTGTTGTTGAATTAAAGGAGCTGTGTGGCAACATAAGCATCAGAAAGTCAACTAGTTCCTCACTTCTGCAAAAGACAGAAGGGTAGATTGCAACAGAGTATGTGAAGTGTCAGTTTGCACCTCTGTCAAAGAAGCTGAATGACTGAAATGTCACAATCTCATGCAGGAGGAGAGGAAAAGATAAAACCATGAATCTGTGCTCTCAAATCAAAACCTAAACATTTTCAAAGGGACTTTTTCTGTGTGGAAACATAAAACTATTTTTGTGAGGGAGCTGGATCTCCACTGGACAGGAAGATCATTCTAAATGTCTGTTTCTGCTGCACTGGGCCAACACAAGTGACCATCCCCAGGTGAGGGACTTTCAGAGACTGTTGTATTAAAAGTAGAAGAATCTTAACAGAGCCAAGAATATTTCCTTTGCACCTAGGCTAAAAGTGGCACCAGTCATCATACTTCACCTCAGGTATACAGGTAAAGTGAATGACACATATTTATAATTGAATGAGGAAATACCACTTAACCCGAAACTGGGATAATTGTCTTTAACTCCCAGTCCATTGACTGGTGGTAATGTATTGAATGTGGCCTGCACTGATTAGGAAATTATGTTGATTACACCTATCAGAATATTTACTCATATACATATTCCTCATGCACTGTTTCCAAGCACTGTAACCCCATAGGAGCTTCTCGAACTCTCCCCAGTGCTCTTCAAGTACAGAAACAACAAAACACAGGTTTTCACATTCTATACCTTTTATTTCCTGGTCTGTAAATGAAAGCTAATACTTTGATAATGACAATTATTAACAGACCTATGTATTGGTCAATCAGCCAGCAATACCTATTTGAACTGTATCAGCCATTGCCATGCAACCATACCAGCTGTGGAAGTAGACACAACACAGAATCCAGCCTGGCACAGGCAGGTACAGATATAACTGGGAATGGCACAGACGAAAAAATGATGTGACTTTAAATATGCTGAAAAAAATAACCTAACTGCATCCATTTGCACAAATTCGAGCCAATAGCATGAATTCATGCTGTATGAACATTTAGTTATATTTGGCCACAGTTTCTCATCCAGCAGAGAGGATCTTATGGAGAGACACACTTCATCACCACATCACAGCCTGAGTGATGCTGTGAGGATAATGGTGCAAAGTGAAAGAGGTTCAATTAAACCTTCACAGCATCACAGAGTTAATATAGTGTCTTAGCTGATGGAATGAGAGGAAGCAAGAGAAGGGTGTTCAGAAATTGCAAAAGGATAGCCGTTCTTTTGGTGACAGTGCTTTTAGAAGTGAGCACTGGACTATGCATTTAATCTTTTACCATTTAGGGGTTTTTAATCAATTTTGCTTCTGTTTTCCTAACATTTGCTAGGTTCTGCAGCTGAAGTGTTAAAATGTGAAGGGTTTTCCTTATGGTACTTCTTTTCCTTAAGCAGATGTAACTACCAGAAATGTGACAGTACGATGGTTTTCCAGTCCTGGTTTCCTGTCTCCAGAAGCTGAGATGGATCAGGTCATTTATCTTCATTCAATCACTGAAATTTGTTTCTGGCCATATAGTTACACAGAAAGATTTTAATGGCTGCTATCGAGGGTGCTGAGCCAAAGACGACAGAGAACTCAGTGGAATTGATGGATTTGCCATGCACATCTTTCAGACTCAAGCAATTAAACTCTTTCCTGAAGTGAAACAGGCAGACAAGAATCTGCTCCCCAACACATTTGACTGCAGGCAGAGCCTAAGAAGACCTGACCACAGCAACTTCCCTGGCTGCAAGTGCATGGGTAAGGATACTGATTTGCAGGATGTGTGCACCAGAGAATGAGAGCTACAGTACCATAACTTGAATGAGAAACAGGAGAGTGTTTCTTAAGCAGAGAACTCCCTGGAAAGACAGGCCTGAGGGTGTGAGCAAGGAAAGTTCATGCTGTTGTCTATTTTTACGAAGGTTTCTTTCAAACAAGGTCATGACAAGAATTTACATTATTTCCCAAGTCAATTAATTTTCCTAATTAAAACAAACCTGCAAAATTTGCATATTGATAAGGATTCAGGCTACATTTTGCTCAGGTATAGCAGTTTCTATCTTCTGCTTTATGAGAAAATAGGACTTCCAGTATTCCACTCCTATGTGTCTTAGACCATCTACAAATTTAAATAGCTGTATGTTGCTGTATAAGGAAACCCATGGCCAGCGAAAGATTTGTGATTCAATAAAGAGCAGAAAATCATAAATTGGACACATGCTGCTGGTGTTTGAAGAGATGATCAAATAAAATGTATGAAAAAGTCTACATATTTCAAGTGCATTTAAAGCTCAGGCAGAGTTACAGCAACAGCAGACTGCTTCTGGCTGTTCACTATGCAGCTACTACCATGACTGCTGCTACCCAAGTCTTATTCCTACATAAACAGAAATTTGACCTGAGGAAAAAAGGCTACAAATGTACAGTGAATATTTTGAGAGCTGTTTCCTCTGGAATTCAGCTAATTCTGGACAGACAAGATCCTACAAATACACATGAAAACATTCCTCAGTTTTCTTGTTGGATGACCCTGGGCAAGTTATTCAAGGACGACTCACAAGTGTCAAACAAGAACGGAAATGTTTGCAGGACTATACCCTGCGTTTCCCGGCAGACAGATAAGCTGACACCTTTAACTTCAAATCACTCAATTTTTAGCAGATAGCTGTCTTTTTTTAAATGCTGCTCATGTGTGCAGAATTACAAAGACAAACGTTTGCACAGTGCAAGACAAAGAGAAATAAAGGCATTTAACCCAAATATGCATAAGAAAAGATTCTGCTCAAGGCAGAACAAAACACCACTTGCAGATACTTTAGAGGAATTCATCTGTGATTCCCATTTCCTTCCTATCACAGCAACAGTAGTTCAGTACATTTTTACTCTCTCAGCAATGACCATCCTTCTCAGGAGTCCTCCGCACTGCCTTCTCAGGAAGGGTTAACTTCTAGTTCCTCCACATAAACATCTTTATAAGCCTATCTCCACCCTTGAGGACAGAACTCCTATGCGGAATTTGCCTTACAAGATGAAGATTTTTGTAACAAAAAAGATGTTTTCCACTTTTTTCTCATATCTTTTGAAAGCTGTTGACAGGTATACATGGAACCACCTCATCACTCCTTTCTCTAGGACACTATTACTATACAGTATTAGACTTTGCTGCCTGGAATATTTTGGTTTGCACTCACTGTGCTATTTCTCTCTTCTTTCAGGACTTCAGGCTCTTTTAAACAAGTATGTGCAAAGCCATGTAATACTTGAAGAGAAGGGCAGTAAATATCTCCTTCACCCTGTGGAAAGCACTAGTGCACACAGCACTGATATAAAAGGATTTATAGATTTAGCCATGTCCAATACATTTTGGCTTTGACCGTTCTACTCTCTGTGTCTTGGAGAAGAGGCCACTAATGGCATCCCCAGTGCTGGCTAGGAAAGGGATTAAGCCTGGACCTTCTCTTTGTCATTATGAGCACTATCTCACCTCTTCCCACTATGGCTTGAGTAGGCTGCAAAATCAGGAGTGAAAGTCAGAGGGAATTTTAGTCAGAATTTTCCTGCATCTGTAAATCTGGGATAACAATCTGTCTGCCCTCATATTGCGGGGTTTTGTAGAAATTAATGATCTAAGTAATTACTTGTTGTGCAGTATTCACATACTGACTGCTCTGATGCAGAGATGAATCAATAATCCTATCCCCAGATCAAGGTCTGACTCACGTTCAGCAAGAGCTGGGGAGGAGGGAAACTTAGCTTTTAGCAGCTGTCATACAGTCAGTGGGAATGTGTTGTCTTATGCAGAGGCTCACATTGTACTGATCAGCTGGAATTTGGTCCTGTCAGGCTCCTTGGCTCTGAGTTATTTCTGAGCAGCAAAGAATAGTGTAAAAAAGGTCACCAGCTGAGTGTGGGGGATCATACAAAATATTGACGAGCTGATCATTAACAGAGCACAGCCTGTCCTGTGGAGCTTAAATTCTGTGGAAATAAGTCTAAAATACATTAGTAAAGATTTGATTATTTGTACAAGGGCAGTGAATTAAGGTTTCCCAAATAAAATTAAAATCTGGCATTTCTTAGTGCTTGGACGCATGCCCTTGCAAGCTTCTGGTGTTTTCATTTGTATTTTTTAGGGTTGATTTCTTTTTTGTGTGAAACATGTATTTGAAGAGTTTCCATGAAGCAGTTTTGTCTGACACCATCGCCCCACAAAACACAAGTTTCCTGATTAACGTCTTCCTTGTAAGATCATCTATTCCCAAATGAGACATCTGGAAGAGACATTATTTCTAGACTAAGAACCATCAGAGATGCTAGACAGCTGCCCAAGACACAGCACATTAATGAGGCAATACTAATCATGCCAAAAGAAAGAAGATTAGAGACACGTGCATTGCTACCAGCATTGTTAAACAGATTTTCTGTCCCATACACTGACTATCATAGCAGATGCAGTCAGAAGCTGCTTCTTAGAAGTATTACCCTCATTTCATCATGTTCGATTGCAATATTTCATTTCTGAAAAGCTGATGTGCTTTGACTCAATGTTTTTCAAATTTAAACATGAGAAAATTTTTTTTAAATAGTCTTTTTCATTTGGGTAATCTAAAGTTTTAAAAAAGTTCAAAAAGGCATTAGAGATAGATAAAAAATAGGTTAAATAGCCTAAAAATGAAAATTTCCTTTGGAATAAATAAGACATTTCAATTTGATGTAAATATTGTCAAAATTTCCAGGTTTGTTTGACCTGTTTTTTTCTTCCATTTTCATTTTGGCTGTAGTATTGCCCAGCTCTCCACAAACTTTTGTTTGAAGGCTACCCCACTTCTGTAACAGCTGATTCAGGCTCATACTTTTTTTTGCTCTTAGTTCCTATCTTTTCTGCATGAAACCGAGCAGTCTGAGTGTAGCAACGCACTGAACTCCAGTTTAAGTGTTGTTCATGCTAATTACTTCTCATTTTGCAGCCAGGATGTAGTTATAACAGTGAACCACAAAGAGTTCTCCAACACGCATCATAGCTCTTCCTTTTCCTCTCACCTTCTGCCTCAATTTGCAAACAAGATCTCCTAAAATATGCCAGGAGACAACTGACTCATATATCCATATCCTAGAGCACCTGGAAAATGTCTCTGTAGTCCTTATCATAGTCTGAGACTCTTGCTTTGCTCACCCCTGGGGGAGATTGATGTGGAGATCTGCTGCCATAAGATGTACCCAAAAAGAAGGGATTGTCTGCATTTCTTGACTGATAGCAACTGCCCAGTTGTCTCTGTGTACTTTTACCGCTGTGTTGCTCTCCTGGCTGCTGGGTGTTTGGTGTGTGAAATGCTTCATATGCTTCTGAAATAAAGATGTTTCATATGGGGAAAACATTATTCACTGGGGATTTGCACCGACCTTCCTCACTGGACCTGTGCATTATAGCCTGTATCACAGAAACAGCTTTGAAAGAAAAGCAAAACACTCATTAGACAAAATAGCAACACAATGTAAAAGCACATCGCACACATGCTTCCAACATGCAAATTTAGCTGTGCTTTTCCTGAAACAAAACACTGTGCTGCATATAAATGAAGAGGCTGACTGAGCCTCACACAGAGGATTCAGATTAGCCCCTTGTTTAACGCAGCAGTGGAAGGCATTCAGATATGACTGTGTCAAGGCCAAGATAAGAACCTACAGAAGATAAAACGGATCATGTATTTTACGCAGTACCTTTTGTGTCCAGCAAACAAAAGAAGAAAGCCTGTTCCAGACAGTTGGGGAGCTGAGTTTTTCAGCACATTTAAGTCAAATTTGTAGCAGCAGCAGTGCTGAGAAAGCTAAACATAGATGATTGATACCGGTTGCATGTAGAGACAGGCAATGGCAAAACACCAGCAAATAAACTTCATTTATATATCGAATGATCTCAAGCTTAAAAGATCCAAAGGAAATCTGCTATTCCCGTGTGCCTATGCCTAGAAAATAGAGCTCCCAGGATCTGACACTAAATCCAAAAAATCATGACATCCAGAAAAAAAACCCCAGAGAGACAGGAGACAAACCAATGGAAACAGTAGCCCTATCACTCCATGTCAAATCAAGAAGGATTTCTCTTCATCTCCTTAAACCCTGTAAGGTTTGATTATGATGCTCTGGGTAGCATTACACACCATTCATCTGCTGACTTTTTTAATCTCCCTTTTCAACTGCTACACCACACTTTATCTTCTGTGATCACTGGTGATGAATACAGTACCCGATATCTACCAACTGGACATTCCCTTCCATTTCAAACATCTAAGATGTAATGAACTGTAGAGCAACTATTCATTCCAATTTTGTCCAAAGTAGGAGAAATATGGTTGGGCTGGGAAAAGTAAATTGTCCTCTGAAATGATCCAAGGTGCTTTAGTCAGGTTCTGAACCCTGAAAAATTTATCTTACAGAAGCTTGTATAGAAGAGGAGTCTCTACCCTGCCATCTGCTTAGTAGGCAATAGGCAGTGAAACGGCATTTTGTTTAAAAGAATGTTTAAGTAGTGTATAACTCTTTCTTTGCCATAATATCCCATGACAATATTGTTTGAAACTTGACAGAGAAGTTAGAGACTTGTCCACAACACTGCCAAGATTGTAGCCACAGCCATATCACTTAGAACATTAATTTCAATGAGGTGGGAAAAAAAAGATAAAACCTCTGTTTCATCATTCAACATTTATAGTCAGGTTCCCTGGAATAAACTGGCTTTTAGTGCTAATTTTGTTTGTTTGGTAAATAATATGCTTCAAAAATTAAGCATATTGTCAATATTTTCCACATTATCTAACTCACATTCCATCCATTATGCATTCTGAAACAAATTTAGACAGATCCATTTGATTACTCTTGCTCTAAATTAAACCATCAGCCTATTTTCCATAACAAGCACTGTCTTATACCATAAATTATGATTAAAATTAATTTGCATTGAAGTTTGTCCGTACAACAGAGAAAATTCCTTCTTAAGATGTGTCTTTCCTAGTCAATGCTAAATGACTGAAGACACATCAGAGAAGGGCAATTTATATCACAGACATTTTGCATTGACGTGTAACCTTCTTAAATACATCTCAGTTTTACTTTAATGACTTTGACGATTTCACAGTTTCTTTAAATAGGACTTTTTTTCCCTCTCTCTGCTATAGTCACAAACTGTTTCTGAGTGCTGCCAGAGCTGTCTGGTGACCTCCAGAGCTAGAGAAGTGAATTTACCCCAAGGTAAATTCACAGTGTAGTTTACAACAAATTCATTTGGCAACAATGATAGTTCTGAGTGCACGCCTCTCACTTTTCTCTACTGCAGCTTGAAGAACAGAAAATATAGAAGTGGTTTCCAGTGAGCAATTGAGATAAGAGAAGGTGCGTTGCCTTCACAGAAGCTGGTCTAAGAGGAGCCTTTAGATGAATATGAAGGTGGAGCAGGATTGATGTGGGGAGCACTGAACTCCGAAAGGAGGGGGATCAAGACTTGACCTTCAGTAACATAATTTTGATGAAAGCCCAATGAGTGAATTAGTTTTTAGCAGAGAAGATAAATGGTAGATCAGTTGGGAAGGGGATCCTCGCAGTGCTGGAGGGACAAGTTCAGGGGATTATCACGATTGCCCTGGCAGAGGAGATGGAGAGGTCTCTGCATACACACAAAATGGCAGCAGAATTTTACTGCACTCACAAATGTGATAACAGCCCACCACACCCCCTTAGGAACTGAAGAAACAGCCCTTAAAAAGTAGTATACTTTGTAAAAAAAAGAAATAAAACTCCCACCAGAGTCAAGAGATGGGCTGAAGCGGTCCTTCTTGCCCCTACTCAGAATGCAGAGAGTTGCTTTGCAACCAAAGCTATCTGGTTGGGGTGTAATTACCATACTCACATAGAGCTTATTACTGATTCTCCCCTTAGCAGGAGCTATCTCAACTCTTTGTTAAAAAAAATACGAAAAACAATGACATCAAGAATTGATGAAGAAATGCAGAACCTTTCTGTTTTACATGGTTCTCTAACAATAGTGCTCTTCTTGCTTTCCTTCTTATTTTAGGCTGTTCTTTATTGTTTACCTAATAGATTAGATTGGCATTCAGGAACAGTTTTCCTGAGTGCTTAAATTACAAAGAAACCTCTGCACAGTGAGCCTTGTACACACGGAGGTTTTGTAGCTCTCGTGCATGGTGGGTGCACATGAGAAATGAAACAACACTTCCCTCCTCAGGAAAACAATCTACAGCTTTTTTCTTAATTAGTGCTGCAGAATAGTTTATGAGAGATGCTGCTGGTATCTGCTTTACTTTCTATCAGGGTGCTAATCACACTCACTCAGCTTCCCAATTGATTCATTTGGCCTTCAGAAATTCAGATCTTCCAATGAAAATAAACACTAACTGTTTGAAAATACAGGCCATATTTTAAGGAACTTTATTGTAAAATAGAGAGCAAAAAAAGGTAGCTAAATTTCCTGATATATTTTGGGAATAGTGCATATTTTTTTAATTTCAAGTACATTTACTCCCAACTTGCTCAGTGAATGCAGAGTGTCCTGAATCCTCCCTTTACAAAAGAAACCTGTGGAAGTTAGATACCCACGTGTATTTGAATTGAGTATTGTGGATATGAATTCTTCAGGTGTCAGCCTTTTATTCTGACCTGAGCAAATTTAATGCAGATTTGTGAATACTCAGACCTGCAACATGGTGTGTATCAGAGGATCTCTTCCGTGTCCTCCATTGACAACAACTGTGAATCTTTAACGGCTCTCAAACAAGTAGTTTCATCTGAAATTGCAGCAGGCTTTGCTTTTAGCTGCAGAGATCCATCTAGTTTGTATCTTAAGATGATCAAGACAAATATAGGATTGGTTGGTTTGCTTTTTTAAAGCTAAGAGCCTTTGCTAAGAAGGGCTGGAAAGGGTGAAGGAACTGAAGCAGAAATCTTCTTCCAGCACGTAGAAATCGTTCACACAGATTATTTTTTACATAAATAGTAATCAATGAGCCATCTGGACATTCCCATTCACTCTTCACATGCACAGGAACAGATTCTCAGCTAAGTTGGCTCTAGTTTAAATACAAGCAAGTTTACTGAGTTCAGCAGGGCTTGGTTGACTTGAACACCCTAGTGCCTTGGGATTTTTGACTGAAAAGGAACTTGGCCATAACCCACAACCAACATTTTACTTTTAAAAAATCTTTTTTGGGTAAAGAAAATGGTTTTGATACCGCTTTATTTAGTCTGGTTCTACTTAGTTTGTTGCTGAAACTTACACTCAATCCAAGTGCTGCACAGGATATCTCTCTCACATAAAAAACCCACAAATATTACAGTACTATTAACTGTCAGAGAGTGCAAAACTGGAATTGAGAGTCAGATTTATATGTAATGAACTCTCTATAGTCTAAGGAGGATTAAATACTTGTACTGTATTGTAGCACTCACAGCAAATGAAATTACTATTCCATCTGTTAAAGAGTGACATAATATGCCCTGTAAGACACTGTCCATATTCTTATTGAACTGCACAGTGCAAGCTTTATTAACTTAATGGGAATTACATGAGAATGTACAGTAGCAGGCTGTTTCTCCTGTCCCGCACTAGAAAATATTAATTCTTCTTAAGCCAAGAACACATAGGACACACACTGGTGATATACAGAGTACTCTAGCTCATCAACACTGGCGTGTGAGCCAGATGCAACAGTTTAAAACCACTTCTTTAATATACTCCACCTTCAACTCAAACAAATCTGTGCTTTTATTTTTCAAAGGAAAAAGACATAACAAGAAAAAGCCTTCAGACCTGCCAAGAGAGGTAAATCTCAGGAAGAACTACCTCTGCAGTACTCCTTAATCCCCTTGTTCTCTAAGATGAATTAGGAGGGCAAAAATCAGCACTGCAGAATTTCATGTACCAGCTCTGTGCTTATACCAGCTTTCCACAAAACTTTCTGATCCGTCTGTGGAATTAAACCATTGCCACAGTATCAGCCAGCTTCTGAAAGGTGCTGACACTTTGCCTGCAGGTTCTCACTGCATTCCTCCAGCTCTTCTGTACTGTTGAGATAGCTCTGTTGAATGTAAAGAAGGAAAAAAAAATACAGATGACAGAAACTGCCATTTTTGCAGAGAAATTCCATGGTACCAACAACTATGGTCCAGAAATTATCTACACCAGTGCACCCAGACGTGAATCTAAACACACTGGCGGTCTTGGTGTTAGCCAAACTCTTGAGCAGCTCCCAGTAGGCACCCCTGGCAGAATCAGTGATGGGTAGGGAACATGTTATTGGAGCCCACCACGGCTGAAAAGAGAGTCTACAGCACCTTCTCCTCTTGCAAATTTTCTACTGAAAGACTAAATTGGGAGCTCAAGAAGAAATCTTATCTTCCTTCCATAGCCACTGAAGATCTTTATCCTTAGGGAAAGGAAAACCAAGGAAACAGCCACACGAAACTCAAATGTTTATAATCAAATTTTTCTGTGCTTTCACTCCAAAATGTGTGGTCTGGTTTCAAATGGGTAGTTAAAAAATCAAATATAAAATCCAAATAAAAACAAGTAACTGGATAAATATGAGTGTAATTTGAGGCCGCAGCCTACTGACAAAACAGGAAACATTCTGAAACCAAAGATATTGCGTGTGCAGATATCGGATCAGTTTAAATAATTGTAGTCACTTTAAGATACACACCAATATTGTAATTTGGGTCTGATTTTCCAAAACTCAGTACTCACCACTGGGCCAACATTTTCAAAAGAGTAATCATGTTAAGAATGCTTCACTT
Organism: Coracopsis vasa; assembly: GCA_026283785.1. Lineage (NCBI taxonomy): Eukaryota > Metazoa > Chordata > Aves > Psittaciformes > Psittacidae > Coracopsis > Coracopsis vasa. Next base: position 15,007 of record JANHGB010048315.1, read on the forward strand.
CCTTCTTTTCCTTTAACTTGTAAACCTATTGGGTTTAGGTGTCAGGGTCTTGGTAGCAGGGAGGTTGCAGGGGTGGCTGCTGTGAGAAGAAACGAGGACCTGCCCCCTGTCAGACACAGCAAGCTCCACCTGGCTCCAAGGCAGACCCACCAAAGCTGAGCCCTCCAGTGACACTGGTAGGACCTTTGCAATAACATCGTTAAGAAAGGGTAAAAACACTGAATAGTAACAGTAAGAAAAAGGAGTGAGTAAACGTGAGGGAAAACATCAGACCTGCAGACACCAAGGTCAGTGAAGGAGGGCAGGAGGTACTCCAGGGGCTGAAGCAGAGATTCACCTGCAGCCCATGGTGCAGACCATGGTGAGGCAGGTTGTCCCTCTGCAGCCCATGTTAGTCCACGGTGGAGCAGATCTTCACCTGCAGCCCAGGGAGGATGCCACACCTGAGCGGGGGAATGCCTGGAGCAGTCTGTTCCTGAAGGGCTGCACCCCATGGAAAGGACCCACATTGGAGCAGTTTGTGAAGGACTGTGACCCGTGTGAGGAACCCTACACTGGAGGAGGGGAAGAACATGAGAAAGAAACAGTAGAGATGAAGCATTATGAACTGACTGCAGCTCCCATTCCCCATACCTTTGTACTGCACAGGGGGAGGAGGAAGCAGAGTTATGAGGGAAGTTGAGCCTGAGAGGAAGAAACGTGGTGGGAAGGTGTCTTTAGGTTTATTTCTTGTTACCCTACTGTGTTATTAATTGGCAACAAATGGCATTATTCTTCCTCAAGTCAAGTTTTGCTTGTGCCAGTAACTCTGCGTGACCTCCCTGTTCTCACTTAAATCTACAAGTGCCATTGCATTTCTCACCCCCTGTCCTGTTGAGGAGGGGGAGTGATAGAACAGGTTGGTGGGCATGTAGCTGCAGGCTAAGGTCAATCCACCACAAAACCAGTTTTTGTGTGTGCATAATTTTAATCAGAAAAATTAAAACACTGAGTTTAACCACCACAGAGCCTGTGTTCAGATGTCAGTGTTATATCCTCAGGCTTCACTTTTACTGTATCAAGTCCATTTTCCCCTTGGTTTCCCTGTTGGCAACCATGTGAATCTTTTCCTTTCTTGCAGTGCTGTCCCTGACTCTTATTTCATAGGTATTATAGGATACAACTACATTATGTGATGAAGTATGGTGCAGGTTTTCCAGCTAGCATCAGTCCAAGATGATACATCAGCACAACAGAGTAGACCACTCCATGAAGTTAATAGGAAGAAAGGAGAGTAAACTCCTTCCAGATATCACCATAAATAAACAAAACACATCACTTTTAACTGCTGCTGGAATGACTGAGATGATGAAAGATACTGAAAAGAATATAATATCTGTATCAGAGACCTTATTGTGAAAACAATACCTAGAGGTATAATTATGTTCTTTGTAATTTATCAGTGACAAAAAAATCAATGATGGGATTTTTACTTATGAGGTTTACTAACACCTGTGAGTTTTGAGACAGCTATTTGTTTTAGGGAGTACTTTAAAAATATAAGATGGGAAGGGAAGTTTGTGGTTTGACACAAAGGAAGAAGCATAGTAGAAAGCAAAATCAAGTATGACATAAAGTTATTTGTGGAACAACAAAAACAGGATAGAGAGCTAGGGGGTCAAAACTAGTTCAGGACTACATGAAAAGAGCAAAGAGAGAATTAGGAGTTAAGTAAAGTCTGACACAGAAAGGGAGAGAAGCTGGTAAAGAAATGGAAGAAGGCAAATAAAATAGGGAATTGAAAGAACAATAGCTACATCTGCTACATAGTGGCGAAAGATGAGCTGAAAACTCATCATCACTATAAGATAGCTGGCTGAGAGTATGTCCACAATTTCAATTGCCCTGGATGATAAATGGAAAGGTTGTGGCATAAAAGTGTGATTAAAACACCAAGAAAACTGTTCTTTTCTTCCAGTCAGAATATTCTATAGTAACTCTCTTCCTCTCTGTTGCCCTCTGAACTTCTCACAGGTCACAGCCATCTCATATTTTTTGTACTGAAAATGTCTGAAGGTTCTTCAAGAGCTCACCAGAACTGTTTCCTTTCAATGAGTAATAGAGGGTCACCAGAGCAAGAAAATGAGACAGCTCTGAAACAAATAGGACTTGAACACCTGGAGATCAACTTGGTGTTTATGAGAACAGATGAGAAAGACTAAACCATGTCATTAGCTACCACTTAAATTTTACCTTAATCAGGATCTAAAATTATGTCTAGATATCACCTTTTAAAGAATTAAGCTTTGTGCTGTCTCTCCTCATTAAGGTAGTTGCCATCACTGTATATGCATCTTTCTGATACTTCACTAGTGACTATGGCAGACAGTTATGCACAGTGAGTGCCACACTAGTCACAGTTAATAGCACTGTGAAAGCAATATGAGCCCTAAAGGCAGGACACAATAAAGACCAGATAGCATGAAACAAAGCAGATTTCTTTCTTTGTCTACCGGTATTAAGTAGAATTGGTGTCAGCCAACTGTAAGCACTTACTGTGGAACACTTGAGTTCCTCAAAGGGGATTTTACTGCTAAATCCTTTAACAGTTATGAAGTATTAGAGTCTGAAGTAATTCAGTGCTAATACACAATTCTATTTTTTACTTTTTACATATGTAAATTAAATTCAAATGAGGCCAGTTCAACAGCAGGAAACCAATTTATACTTTTGTTTCTATATTCTTTATTGCAACTGCACTACAGATCAAGCTGGTGTATCTGTACCTTACTATAAAAATATCTGCATAGGCAGGGATTTGAAAATAAGAGTTTAACAAAAGAGGTTTTTTCCTCTCCTTTATCAAGCAACACATTTTTAGTCCACTACTTGGCATATTTCATTCTCAAAGAGCAGAGATACCCAGAAGAAACTGAGATATTTTATTTAAGAAACACTATTGTCATCTGCTGTCCATTTCATTGTATTGTGTTTAGCTCCATTTTATCAATTCTATTACTCAGAAGTCCATTGGCTTTGTTGATTGAAACAGGTAACACACTGTGTTGATGTTTCAGTGGTCTTTGTGAGTGAGCCTCGTCAGCTCTTCTAGTGCATGCTTATGAAGTCACATTGGAGCATCTTCTCTTTTTGTATGGGACCTCAGTCATACACATAAAAGCATATATATGCACACCTATATACTTAAGATATATATTTGCTTGTGTATATGTATATACATGTATGTCAGGAAACACTGGGATGTACTAGGTAGTTCCCTGGAAAGAGATGTCTGGGTGTGGTGTAAGTGGTCACCCCAAACTGCAGTATGGATAATTGTTTATAATTATCTATTCTCAGCCTCCCAGTCCTCCAAGGATTTCTCTTCAAGTTCCATACTCTTGCATAGTTGTCTCTACCACAGTGTTCACAGACCCCATCTTGCTGTCACTTCCAAAAGTCTCCTCTTGTGACCTACAGAGTATCTATCTTCATCCTTACCATGCTTCCTTAAAGACATAGTATGTATGCAGAAGACTATGACCTGAGGCTTAGAGAATACAAGAGTTCTGACTCATTCGTGTTGCAACCTTGCCTCTTTGCATGGTTTTACACACTCTGCCAGATACACAGGCAGTGGCAAAGGCTGGCTTTCCACCAAGGCAGGAGCAATGCTCACAGCACTGCAAGACACAGGAAAGCAGACTGTTCTTGAATGAAATGTAGCGTATGTGTCAAGTCTATGATGAGCTACATGAGTCGCCAGCAGACAGGGCACTAGTAAGCTCTTCTTGGGC
>JANHGB010048315.1:18792-35299 GCA_026283785.1 Coracopsis vasa
GTACTGGCACATCTGCTCATCCACCATAGGGTCACTTCTCAGATGAGAACCTCCACACATAGGCTCTGCAGCACTGCTTACACTGCTCCTCCCCACTGCCTTCAGGAAGACATCAAGAGGTGCAGGAGACAAGCTCCAGTGCCTTCATATTAATATCCATGTTGGTTGGGGTGCGCTGAGAGAAACGGAAGGAATATGCAAGCAGAAATTAGGAGTCATCTACTCTAGACAGAATCTGGCAGACCAAAGTTTGAAGAAAGTCTGAAGCAATTTATCCCACCTTGCCTTATCACATCCACACTGAAGGACTCTCCACAGTAGAATGTCCTTTATTTGTCTGCAAAACAAGATCATTTGTGGACTTGGGCAATCTGTTCTACTTGACTCTCTTTTGAGCAGACAAATTGAACTAGAACTTGAGAAGTACCTCCCATCAGCAGCAGTTCTGTTATCAGCCAAACACCACCCTCCACCTAGTACTTAGTCCAGAGGATAATACAATCCTACAAGTGATATCAGACTTCCTTCACCCAGGAAACCACCTGACAAAAGGAAGATAAATTGGACCACACCAGTCCTGGGAAGGTAATAGCAAAAGGAGACAGAAATATCTCAGGTCGTTCAGACCTATTTCTTACTATGACACAGCATGGATCTGAGAATCCATTGTACTCTAGCTCTTAATGGGTTTTGGTAGTCCTGATTTCCTTAGAACATAATTCTTACTAACACCCCTTCAGCAGTCAGAATGGCTCTGCAGTGAATTTGGTGGAGTGTCTGAGGTGGATGTGATCCCAACTATAGAAGATGTAGCAATGATTACAAATTCTGCTTAAAGCAGCTGAGCTAAAGAAAGGTGCTTTCAATGAGCTTTGTTGGAGCAGGGAGAGCTACAGTATGTGGAGCATCTTTCCAAGATGGATTTTGAACATGACTCATCTGACATGAAAGGCCCTAAGGTTTCTACAGTATTCAGTGACAGGCTCTGGGATCAGGAAATTCAGGGTGTTTTCTTGCACAGGTTGTAGAGAAGATATAGACATGGAATTTATACCTTGATAAGTGTGTGCACTCGGGAAGACAAAGCAGGAAGCTTATTCAGCTAGAAGTTCCAGATTTTTTGATATTCATCTTTTTAATATTTCAAGTGAGAGTGAATAAAAGCCTTTGTGATGAACTCAGAAGAAAGAAAAATCCTTTCTTATAAAAATCATCTGAATAAAAGTTTATGGAACATCCACTGCTTAACTAATCACTTACTCTTGATGTTAGCTCCCACTTAATGACTGCAGAGGTTAACTTATCTAAAACATGAGTAGCTGGAAATATTGCACATATTTTCTAAGAGCAGTGAAATCCTGTGTGTAAACCTTAGCTTCAATTGTATGGTTATATCCGCGATTCAGGTCGTTGCAACGATATGGCATCCTTTTGAAGCCAGTTGAACTGTATATACATATATATATGAGAACCCAGGAAGGGGATCTTCCTTATATATTTAAGCTGCAGAGCAGTTCAAACTTCCTCAAATAATTTCGTAAGACTGAAGCTTCCCAGGTTTAGTCTAAGGAGGGTATTTTCTTAAGAAATTGAGTCATTCCAAGCAGAACACTCAAACTTTTCTTCTTAAAAAAGTCCCATAAAATGCCATTAAGGTAATTCTTCAAATGAAGTCTCATGGCCTGACCAGCTCATTAACTGAGCTGCCATGGCTGACCTTGAGAAAGCTCATAGCCTTTGCCCATTATAACATAAAAATCATTAATTTAATGATTTCTGTTGGAGGTTAAGGTCACAGTCTGTTGAAATTAGGATTTTACATGCAGCACATAAGACTGAATCAAAACTACTACAGCTCCGTGATACAAGTTGATGACCTAACTTAGCATGATCAACTTTGTTAAACTTGTAAGTCTTCAGACATCTTCATTTTTGTCTTCAGTTAGGAAAGGACACAGGGCCACTGGTAGAGAGAGATTACACAGCATGGTCACTGCATATACAGCCCATATGATGGTCAGGAAAAAGAGAGCTGGAGACAGAATTGATGATGACCAGATCCTTCCACGACATAGGGGCAGTCATGGAGGGCAGGCTACAGTGCAGTATTGAAGTTTCACCAGCACACTCAGGGATAATTGAGTACACCACACTGCAGCTGAAGCTACCTAGAGAGATCCCAGCATTACCTTACTTATTCTCTGTGACAAAAAGGCAAATTCTAGTTTGAAAGAAGGTCTGTGATGCCCAATTTTGAATGTAATGAAATCATAAACATAAAAAAATTGCTTCCTTTATGTGACTCTGAGTATTTTCAAAAGTGAAGAAAAAACCCTTCTGTTTGGACATTTTGTGGTTTTCATTACAAAGAGACATAAATGAGGCTTTGCTCTGAATGCCACTTTTTAAAACAGGCATTGTATGCTATGCTTCCATGCACACAGAAATTTAATCTCATGGTGATTATTGAAGCTTTCCGAACTGAGCTGAGTAAACATTCCTTGCTTCGGTGTGAAACCCCAGAAAATCAAATAGCAGTTACTATGATTAGTGGGCATTTCGTCTGTTCAAAGAGCAGTCATCCTGCATTCTGGGGGACCCCAGCATCTTGTATGCTCATCCTGTGTCAACTGTCATGTTGTGCTGAGGCATTGAAGGTTAAGTCAGACTGGAAAATAAAACTTGTTGTACTCTAAACTCAAATCATCCAGTTACAGCCCCAAAAGATTCACTATCATCTCCTCTGTGAAGCAGAAGGGTAACATCGGTTCAGTGGGTTACACCTCTAAGGGACATGGCTCCATGGAAAGGTTTTCCTGTCTTCACAAATGGAAGATGTCGTGCAGAGAGGTGCTGGGGTAAGAACCACACACACCTGGTAGCTGGGCTCTCCACCAAGCAGTGACACCTCTGTGAGCAACCCAAACCAAAACCAACCACTTTTGTTCATTGAATTTACACTTCACAGAAGAGTGTTCTGCACAGGTAAGAGTGGGACACTTAGAGCTACACAATTAGAGCATTGGCACTACACATATGCTGGCCCCATCATAAATACATACTTTCTATCTAACGTGGGTTTCCATTTTTGAAACCTCTTTTTGGTATTACCCTTCCCCAAACCATTGAGACAGCCTGAGAGATCTGCTCTGTGCATTCCTGAAACCTTTCCCGAGTCTAATTTTAGGTGTTATCACCTCACTAAACAGTGGATCTCTTCTTCTGGCACCTCCTTCTGCCACAGCCTTGTGCTCAAGCTGTAGGTCTGCTGTTCCCTTCCAGGGACTGTAATCTAAGGTATTATTTTCATGTGAGTCTTTCCAATACAGAGCTGAATGTTTCCAAGCGTTTGCCTATAGTGAGATCCTGCTGTGAGATACAATTATATGCAGTGAGCTGAGTGAAAAGTTTCATATGAAAAATAGAATGATAGAGTAGAACATTACAGGCAGCTTTGAAGTTGCAAATGAAATCTTTCTCTCTTAAACACTCTATCATCTGCCTCTCTCCAGTCCCTCACTGCTGCAGTTTAAACATTAGCACAAATAAGTCTTCTGCATTGATTGTAAAAAGACAGTATAAGACTTTTCATAACCCTTAGGGTCATATGTAATGTCCCCCAAATCCCTGGAAATCTTTTAATTGCCTTGAATGGGATTTGGGTTAGGTCAATAATAAGTTGAAATAAAAGTTATGAGTTGTCTCGTGGTGCTGCTTTGTTCCTGCTCTGACCATGGATTATTTATGGGTGGCAAAAATCACATGGATTGAAGGTCCTGTGTAATAAACCCCAGCCATTCGATATTTTATCTAACTATTGTGCATGCAAATGAAAACCACATGAACACCAGATTTGAGAGAATGTGCTTTTGAGTGGTCTAAAAATATAACAGTGACTTCAGCAAAACAAAATGATAGCCATAAAGTAAAGATTTATAGGTCTGTATTTAAGTTACTGTATGCCTCCTTCAGGAGATGCTGTATGACTCTACAGAACTTTTGTTATCTGACTGAATGACAACCAAAGATTGAGGTAGGCCTAGCTACATGATATGTTAATAATGAAACCAGATTCCTCTCCAGTCCTAAGCTAGACCAAACTCTAAAAAGAGTAAATATTTTAGAGCAATCCTGATTCACATGCTCAGCACATAAGGAAACTGTCTCACTAAAAATTGTTTCATTCCGAGGGCCCCAAAAAAGGCAGGTTTTTGAAAACCTTTGTAAAGCTGGTATCTGAGATATTACCCATTATTACAAACAAGGTCAATGGTAACTGGTTAGGTTTGTTTAATGGGAACAATCAGATTGTGCAAGAATCTAGTGAGCTCTTTGAAGCTGAAACATTCAGAAAACTATTCCCAAGATGAGTTCTGGACTTCATTTTATCTAGACATTTATTAACTTATTAATCTGCCAGACTAAAAAGTGCACTGCAGATGGATGTTGTGCTACAGACAGAGCTGTTACATAAGAAAATCATAAGGAAGCTTTGTCTGTTGATAAAGAGCTAAAATGGAGGAATGACTGATTTCCCTCACAAAATATGACTTTATTGATAGGACACAGTAATACGCATAGAGATAGATATTTCAATCACATATGATTGGTGTCTCACTTGTCAACTCAATGCCAAAGATAAAGAGAGAAGGAAGAAACACGGCTGTAAAAGTGCTTAAATATAAAAAGAAAAAAAATAGTTAACATTTTTCCTTACTAAGATACCATCTAAAATTTCTCTAAGAATCAACTGGAAATACCTTTTCAGGGATGAGAGTGAGACAGATAAGCACATATGCTTTCAATGAGTGTTTTTATCAGTTGTCTTAAGGAGCATTCGCTTCTCCATTAGCATCATTCTTCTGCTATCTGCTCCAGATTGCCACAGACTAGCACTCATTACGTCGAGTTTCATAAGTGCCTTTTTTATTTCTAAATTACAGACTGATGTTGCATGCACATGAACTGCAGCATTAACAGCCTGCCTTACAAAGTCAGTCCATGAACAGTGCTTACCTTTTGTATACCACTCCCAGGTTTTAAAAGAAATTAACTGATGCACAGCTGATAGATTTGCTAAAATAAGCCTGTGTCACACTGGAAAAATATTGTTATGTTTTTCTCTGGCACTACTTGGTGCTTCAGAATTTACATGTCACAGAAGGCATATTTTTAGAAGTGCCTTTCATTTAACACGAAAGGGTAGGAGCGGTACAGACTTCAAATGCTTAGCCTCTGGTATTGTATTTAAGTGCTTAAAGATCAGTGTTTGAAAATTTGTGTGCCATTCTCTATTATTTGTGTTTGAAAAGGTTATTTTCTAAATGCAAATCAATGCAACCTGTGCAATCTGTTCAGTCTGAGTTTATAAGCAGGTAAGACAGGCACTCTGCAAGGTCTGAGTGTTTTTTCCTTCACTTTTTTCCTGTTCACTCTGAAATCTAATGATGGCCATACGAATATAATTCATATTTATTTAATTTCTATAAAACCCAACAAAAGAAGGTGCAAAATTGTTTCTTTCTTTCTTTCTGAAAGAAGGAAGGAAAATCATGAATATATGCATAAACCAGGCTGCTAGGAGTAGCTTCTTATTTGAGTGGGCCTTGAGGTGTTGCTGTTCTGCATTACATGTAGGAATACGGGAAGGCTGATCTGTAGGGTACTGTGCAATCACTGCTATTTCCCAGAGAAAAATGCTTGAGAGGTATTTCCAGTTCAAAACCTTTTCTAAGGGACCTGGTTTGGTGAAGGGATACCAGTTGGCTGGGGGAAGATTTTAAGCTTACAATATATTTACAATGGCAATCCCATTCCAGAAAAAGGCATCAACCATCTGCAGACAGTGTTGTACTTCCAGTTATTTGCGCTTGCCTCCTCCAGCTTTCTGGTTTGCCAATCCAATTCAGTGTATTTTAATTAAGATCCCCAGATTCTTCTATTTATTCCCCATGCCTGTTGCACCTGTTCAGCAAACTGGCTCACTATTTTTCTTCCTTCTTTAACCTTTTCCTAATTATCAACATCTAGGTAACACTTTGGAGTGCCAGCCTCATTTATAGCTTTTCTCACTAAGAAGTCTGTAACAGAGGGAAATCTTTCTCATTTTTTACTAGGCACTTTTCCTCCTTACACCACCACTCTCTAGTCAAGAAAACAAAGGTCCTGCAGGCAGCTCCTTTCCAAGGGGCCATGTATTCAAATGTAGGATGCATCTGTCCCCTGTTCACAGCTGGAGGCTAGATTGCATGGATTGGAGAAAGCACCACCAAGTCCTCAGCTCCTGCACTTCTATTCATCACTGTACTGCTCACTTCTCAGTTCAGGGTTGACACCCAGTGTGTGCCTATCTGGTTAAAGAGCCACCCTAACCTTTCTGTAGCACCTCAGAGTGTGTAAGAAGCACCACAGAGATTCTGAAGCAATACATTTCGTCATGGCTGTGGGCTCAGGTCTGCAGACAGAAGCAGAGGAAGGACCTCCTTCCCTTCAGGATGAACCAAGTTCTGAAAGAGGAGGGATGGCTTTCTGAGGAGTCTGATCATTAAAAGCACATAAATACTTTTCTAATTAGCAGTAAACCGAAAGCAATTAACCCACTCTTTCTTTCTGGTCTGACCAGTTAGCTTTGGAAGATATAGTCTGGAATGAGAATCTAACTTTGTTCTTAGCAGAAAAATTGTTGACATAGCTTGAGTTACCTTCCTTTCAAGGAAATTTGAGGGATAAAAGTCTCCTTACTTTCAGTCTGAAATCCTAAACCAACATTTCTGCCTAAGTGGTATGCTCAGTAGCTGTGTAATGCTGGTCAAGGACACCACGTGTTCTGCAAGCCTACAATTCCCTGAAAGCTAAGACTGAAATTAGCATTCTGATCCCAAATTATGGTCTGTAGAATGTAAAATAATTACCCAACACACAAGCACATAGTTCCAGCTGTGCTTCTCTATAGAAAGCAGCTGTCCTGATGAATGCAGTCACTGTAAATATTTAAACTGAAACCAGCAAAATTTTCCCTCACAATATGAGCAAACAGTATCGCCTTATCTCTGCAAGACACCTTGGATGTCATCAGTGAGTTTTACATCACAGACACTAAAATAAGTAGATGAAATGTCACAGGCATGCTTTTTATTATCATTTATAATGTGGGATGTATTGTATGTAATTTCAGTACTGACTGAGCAACTGGGGAGGTGCTCCCAATAAGCACATTTCTAGAAAGGATAGAAATATTTATGCTGGGGAGAAAAAACAAAACGCAAACAATCCTTGGTTCTTGTGAGTCATCTCCAACCCTGCCAGCTTACCAATTATTTCCTAAGCCAGAATAAAACAACCACACTGAAAGACAACGGTAACGGAATGATTTGGTGGCAAACTTGCAATGAATAAAATAAAAATAGGTTGTTTGCATTGTAAATGAGTAATCAAGATTTTCATGTTTTGAAACTCAGAGGGAGGCAGCATTAACCTGAAAAGCTACTGGTGTAGCCACAGGGAGAGCTGTACCAAACTGGCTTTGTAAGACCATCAGGCATGAAAGGATGGAAGGACTCAGAACAGTCAAGTAAATATCCCAGCAAATGTGTCTGCAGTGGGTGAGATGCTTCCACCAGCATCAGCTTAGTTTGAGTTTTAAGGCATTTTCTTTCCTTTCACTGTTTAAAGATAAAAAATGTATTTGCCAAGGTGAGCACCAATGGCCCCATAGGCAGCAGGGAAAAGGTCTGGTGAGGGATATTAAATTACCACTGGGTGATAGTGGTGTAGAGGAGAAAGATCCTGAACAGAATCATTTCAGGGTTTCACAAGTAACGCAGGTCTCTTCCTCAGGTCTACATGAAAGCGTCACATCTTCTACCAGTAAAAGAACATGAAATCCCATCTAAAACATGTACTTGTTTAGTGGTTGCCTGCCCCAAATCAGATCTCACTTCAGAAAGCTAAACTTAATTATCTGTTCCCTCTTCTTTCCCCAGAGGTTAATTCCAATCCTTTTCTTAATATCTAGGTTGCTTTCACCCAAGAAAAGAAGCAACATGCATTGTGTCTTTGGGGTCACAAGTGGTGTTGCCCAGAGCTCAGTATTTAGGCCAGTTTTGTTTTATATCTTTATCAATGATCTGTTTGAGGGGATTGAGTGCACCCTCCCTAAGTTTGCAGATGACACCAAGTTGGTTGGGAGTGCTGATCTGCTGGATGGTAGGAAGGCTCTGCAGAGGGATCTGGACTGCCTGAATTGATGGGCCAAGGCCAATTGTATGAGGTTCAGTGCCATGTCCTGCACTTGGGTCACGACAACCCCATGCAACGCTACAGGCTTGGGGAAGAGTGGCTGGAAAGTTGCTTGGTGGAAAAGGACTCAGGGGTTTGTGCTGGAAACAGTGTTGATGGCACAGAGATATTTTAGACACTGCTGAGCAGCACCTACATGGAGTCAAGGCCTTTTCTGCTCCTCACACCACCCCACCAGTGAGCAGGATGAGGGTGCACAAGGAATTGGAGCGGACACAGGTGGGACAGCTGACTCCAGCTGACCCCAAGGATATTCCGGACCATATGGCATCATGCTTGGCATATAGAGCTGGGGGAAGAAGAAGGAAAGGAAGGACATTTGTAGTGATGGCGTTTGTCTTCCCAAGTAACTGTTACACATGATGGAGCCCTGCTGTCCTGCGAGTGACTGAACACCTGCCTGAGATGGGAAGTGGTGAATGAATTCCTTGTTTTGCTTTGCTTGTTCACACTGCTTTTGCTTTACCTATTAAACTGTCTTAATTTCAACCCACAAGTTTTCTCAGTTTTACTCTTCCTATACTTTCCCCCATCCCACCAGTGGGGGGATATGAGTGAGTGGCTGTGTGGGGCTTCGTTGCTAACAGGGTTGAAACCATGACAACTCGATGAGGGAAAAAAGCAGTGCTCAGCAAAGGTTCAGTTTCTTTCCTTTATTTGTAACGGTTTGTGCAATTTTCCCTTGTGTCTGAGGGGAAAAACTCCATCATTACCCAGCACAACAGATTTTTTTGGATGCTTTTTGAGTAAATGTACATACCTACACTTTCCACTTCTTCATCTCCCCCCCACTTCATTCTAGTCTCCAACTAAAAATATTTTTGAACTGTTTATATCAGCCTGATTTTTTTTTTTGGTAAAAAAATGGAATATCCAAAAATAGTCACCCTATTCTGAGCAATATGACATTTGGGAGTCTAAGCACTGTGGATGCAGCTGGGATGCTGTCATACCATGAATCTTACCCCCTCTAGTTGTATAAGCAGTTTGCAAAGTGACCAGACAAGAATCCTACCACTAGAAAAGAAGTCCTGGAATCAGGTGCAGAAGCCTATATGTAAATCTGAGAGCCTTTAAACAAGAGGTGTACAAAATGTACAAGCTGAAGCTGCCCATGGTTGAAACTATATCAATGCTATTCCAACAACATGATGCTTATCCAGATCCACCTTTCTGTTACTGCTGCTCTGCTCCCTACAGTTAGCACAGTAGCAAGGGCATCCAGCTGCTGGGAACCTGAACTCTTGGTTTTATAATGTTTGCATTTTTATTGAGCTATTGTGGTTTTAATGGACACTTGCACATATTCACTATCAGAGCTCTAATTGAAAGCAACATTTCATAGAGCCATAGGATCATACAATAAATCATACAATCATAGAATGGTTTGGTTTGGAAGGGACTCATCTTGTTCTAGCCCCCTGCCAGGGGCAGGGACACCTTCCATAGACCAAGTAGATTGAAGCCCTGTCCAGCCTGGCCTTGAACACTGCCAGGGATGGGGCAGCCACAGTTTCTCTGGCAAGTACCTCACCACCCTTACAGGGAAGAATTTCTTCCTAATATGTAATCTAAATCTATCCTCTTTCAGTTTAAAGTCATTGCCGCTTGTCCTGTCACCACATGCCCTTGAAAAAAATTCCCTTATCAGCTTTCTTGTAGGCCCACTCTAGGTACTGGAAGATTGCTGTAAAGTCTTCCTGGAGACCTTATACTTTTGTATTTCTTTTGAATTAGGGACACTGATTTTAGTACAAATCAACAAGATATTAAGAAAATTGTTCATGACTCTCAAAATAAGCTTATAGAACATTTGATTTTAAAATAAAAATTACGACACTATATGCCCTGTGACCTTTCTGAAGTCTATCACTTGATAAAGTATTCACAGTACGGGAAAGAGGCATAAAGATAAACAAAGAGATAATTTATGTTAATAAAACCCCTTTATACTACTATGGACCTATATATCTGTAATAGTTTACTTTTAACTTTATAATGCTACATACTAGTACCACAACTAGGAACAAGGAGGAAGGAAATGGTGTGTGCTGAGGATAACTAATGTTATATAGTGCATGTAGCTAGACAAGAACTTTGTTAATCAAAAATGCCTCAGATTCTTTACAATCCTCAGCCCAGTTCTGCCTGAAACTACAATTTTATAATTAAGCTTTGATTAGTTTTTGTGTTAGTCTGTGCAGTCACTAGCAGATTTGGTCCCTTGTCCTTGATGGTGTCTTCTCACTGGTGTGTAATTTTCACATTCTTTGTAAGAGCAAGAACAGAAATAGACCAAAGAACTCTCTGCCTAGGAGATTGAAATTCTTCATTGGCTCATATTTTCACTCAGTCAAGGTTGTGCAGGTTTGGGTTGATATTTTTCAGTGGTGAAGACATACTGATTTATGCCAACCAGAGTCTCGTGATCAGTCCAGCCAGTGCAAAATGAACTGCAAGCCGTGAAAACAAAATTGATGCTAGGTTTAAGCACCGATTAAGGATTTGGTTCAAGGTCTGTGAAATATATAGAATACACTTCACCATTTTGAATTGATCTGAATGCAAACATCTTCAACAAACTTGTTGCATCATTTAACTTTGTTTAACTTGTTTCATTGTTTAATTTTTAATTGTTATTTTTCAGTCCTTTGAGTTACTTTTAACAAATGAAATGTTGTGCTCCATTAGTCCAGAAGATAAACTTACTGTAGGCTTTTGTCTATTGAGTTTTTAATTAAAAGAATATGAACTAAGGATTGAAACTCATCAGCTGTGACTTTTGTTTTTAAATAGCTTTACTGCTTTCTGTATAAAAATTAACAGCAAGTATGTTATCATGATCTGTGAATATTCCATTGTGGTGCATACTATTTTCTAGATGGCTCCTTGAGGATTGTATTTTACCCTTATGTCTGGATAACACCTATAACAAAGAAGAATTAATTTTTATTAAAGCTTATTATTATTCTGCTATTCAATTAGAATTGGTGTAATTTATAACCTTCTTTATACAAGAATCTTTCACTCATTCTTCCTCGTGTCATCCATTTGTGCAGGACCTGCTGCTTTTCAGGCATTAGTGAACAAATAAATGCACTGCCCATAAGATTAAAAACCACTTTCCATTTCTTTGGTTAATATAAACCAAATGCAAGATATTCGTAATATCCTTTGAACTCAGTTTCTTGATTAATATTTCAGGCTTTTCATTCTTTTGAGGTCATACTTGACACTGGGTGCACCACATCAAACAGTGCTCATTTACATGGTAGCAAACTTACTCAGTTTGCTTTGCTGAGCCAGACTTACTTCAAATTCTTTGAGACACTGCTTAGTTGTTTTTGCTGCACTGGACTTTATTCACACAGAGAACTGGATGGGTGAGAATGTCAGCTGGACAAAATGATCATTTAGTTAAGCTGTCTGCCTTCAGCCTGCCACGAATCAGCTACTTCCATATCATCATTCCCACATAGTTATTCAACCATCAATCTTAAAAACCTTCACTGAACAGGACTCCATCACATTCCTAGGCTATCTATCTCATTACTTAAATACCTACTCAAGCACATTGCTGAATTGCTGGCATAGTTGCTGTTCTTAAGAATAAGTGGGTTTGCATGTTAAATGGCAACTTTAATAATTGATTATATTTTTAATATATTTTATTAACAGATAATCTACCAGCAGAAAAGCAAGGCAAATATACTGTCAGATAAAAAGGTCAGTAGATTAAATCTTTAAATAGGTGATTGCTAAACGTGTTTAGTATCTGGCATGATCTGGCAAGACATAAATAAATGAAAAAAAACATTAGAATCTCATTCAAAGAGTTAATAGGAAAAAATCAATGCACCTGAAAGTACAATAATAAAAAATTACTGTCTTCCCTCTGCCACTATAAATAAAGCAAATAAAATTCCCTTAGAGGGACACAGAGATAAACAATATGAGAAGAACCTGTATTTTCTATCGAGTATGATTGCATGTTAAACAATTTTGCACAACGTAACACCTCTTGATAATTTACATTGACAATAAATCATTATAATGTCTGTAGCAGATCATAATTAGGAAAATTAATTTTCTATTGCAAATAGAGTTTTCTGCTGAATTATGACAAAAGAAATATTGCTGCAATATAATGAGATGCCTGAATGTTTGCATGATAACTGAGCATATGTTTCTCCTTTAAATTACTCAGTTTAGGCTACAGTATTTCTTATTTGGGGTCAGTATTACACCTCACATAATGAAGAATCACAATTTATTGAAAATTTACCAGTTTCTCTTTCCAGCTGGCTCATTTTCCACATTTGTTTTCTATATTTTTGCAATCAGTCTTTAATATGCAGCTTAACCTTTAGTAGAAAATAAAAAATAACACAAAAAGGCATAACCAAGTCTGGCAAGTTACCGCTACTCAAGTTGTATTAGTCTGAAACATCCCTTTAGCTGAATCCATCAAGAGTGTCCCAATTATAGGCACACAGACCTGCACTCATTTATTCATACGAATAAGCACTGCTGATGAGCCTGGTCATATGGAATCTATGAGGTAACAGAGCTGTATGCATGTCCTCAAATAACTTCTGAATCATGGTCAAAACTCATTGCAATGCAGTGCTAGACAAAGCCATAAATCTTCAAAGAGCTAGTAACATTCCTAAAAAAAGGATGATGGTAACAAAAAGAATATTGCCAATAAAAACCCCCACTTTCTATGAAAACATTATTTCCTGTACCCAGAGATCCTCAGAGTGTAAGTTTGTGGGCTACTGGCTTAAGGAGAAAAAATTGAAAGTATTAACCATGTTCATGGTTTCTGCATCAATAGGTCTGGATTCATTAGTAGTTACTGTTTCCTCTGCTCTTGCTCACCAAAACTCTGGAAACTTCTGAGAAAGATGTAATTTTTCCCCATGAGTGTATTTCCTCCTCGGAAAGGAAGTCATGCAGTAATTCAAAGAATTTGCTTCCCTCATCTGCTGCCCAGAAGCTACAAACAGCAAAAATCACTTTATGGGTGAGAAAACAAATCTGTTTGTGACACTGACCCTTTTTGAATGGTCCAGCTGATGGCAGCAGACCTGTTGTGTGGGCAGTCTGTCTTCATCAGAACAAGTCTTTTCCAGGACAGGATTTTCCTCTGGATTCTGATGCACAGCAATTTCTCTCACATAAGGGAAAGAAAGTCCTGTCTGCCACTACAAGACCAGAAGAGACAGATTATAGCTTCCATTCTCAGCATACAGGATCATCTTTGAATATGAAAAATATTTGGACCAAAAAGTGATAGAATATTAATATTCTTATAAAAGAGTTAAATAAAAGGCCAAATCCAAAAGACAAGTCCCTCTGGCAATTAAAGATTCTTTTAGCTTCTACAGACAGGGATCAAAGCAGATTTTATATGCTACCTGCTATAATAAGGTTCTGATGCAGTGATAATACGGAGAAATATTAACCTTACTGACACAGCCTGTAACAACCAACTAGTTTCTTATTGTCCTCATTCTGTGATAATTTCACTCAGGAATCGTGTTTGTGTGTGTGACATTATGTGCTTTTCCTCCCACAAGGCTTCTAAGTGCTTTCTTAACAGCTGCATATGTGGGTGATAACTCACACCCCGTTAAAGAACATTTTGATTGGAGTATGGAGACAATACTGTCATAACGCAATTGGATTTCAGGAGACATATAGAACAACCTTTAATCAGAAGTTTATGGAAAGATTTGGCTAAGCAAAATGTAATTAACTCTCATAGATCCAGCCTAGGGCATGGTAGCTGGCAGTCTCCTGCTCACAACAGGCATTGTGGGATCTTTTATGGTTATTGTTAAATGGATAATATTAGGAAAAAGACCATTCTTCCTCTATGCATTGTTGTGGTTTAACCTCTGCCTGCACACAGCCACTCACTGATGCTTTCCTATCCCTGGTGAGATGGATGAGAGAATGGGAAGAGTAAAACTGGAAAAACTTGTGGGTTGAGATAAAGACAGTTTAATAAGACAAGCAAAAACCATGCACGCAAGCAAAGCAATACAAGGCATTCATTTACCACTTCCCATTGTAATGAGGTGTTCAGCCATCTCCAGGACAGCAGGGTTCCATCATGTGTAACAGTTACTTGGGAAGACAAACACCATCACTGCGAACATCCCCTCCTTCCTTCTTCTTCCCCCAGCTCTATATGTCGAGCATGATGCCACATGGTGTGGAATATTCCTTTGGTCAGTTGGGGTCAGCTACCTCAGTCGTGTCCCCTCCCAACTTCTTGTGAACCCCAGCCTGCTCACTGGTGGTGTGGTGTGAGGAGCAGAAAAGGCCTTGACTCTGTGTAAGCACTGTTCAGCACTAAGGAAATTATCAGCCTTGAATTATCAACACTGTTTTCAGCACAAATCCAAAACACGGCCCTTTACCAGCTTCCACAGAGAAAATTAACTCCACCCCAGCCCATACCAGCACACGTAGAAACACAATTACATTTGAGAAAGACTTTCAGTCTACCAGTGAAAGAGACAGGAAGCAAAGCACCTGGAAGTAAAACAAAACATGAATCCATGTTGAGGTAATGCACAATTTATTGTCTTTTTTATCTTGGCTATTTGGTGTCAGATAGCCACTCTACCAACATCCAACGGTATTAGGCTGGAATTTGCTCTTCCAGTAACAGCTCTTTGAGGAACAGGGTACACATCCCTCTTGGCTTATAGTTACCGCTGGAGACAAAACCAGGACTAACCACCTGCACTAATCACTTCTAAGAACCATGCAATCACATGTCATATTGTCTCTTTTTTATAAACAACACTTTTTCCTCAAGTTTTGGTGTATCTAAGGCATGAAAAGACCTGCTTGGTGACGTAATTGTTTGACAAGCCAAGCCCAAGTTGTTCAAGGAGCTGTGCTTTGCTAAAAAGTGCGATAAGAAAATGTGTTTATCAGCAGCATCACTCTTGTGCAACTGTATATCTTCCAGAAACCCTAGTTCACATTAGTTCAATAGTGCCACTAATTCATCTGTAGTTAATGGGTAATATTTACTGCTGTTCCTGGAATTAAGTGCGTGGATTCTAATCTCAAATTTGGCTCACCATAACTTGCAAGGGCTGACCTGTCAGAGCAGACACTGTGCAGATACAAATTAAAGCACTACACCAAAAGTAGCACAGTAAAACTTTAAAGAAGTATTATCAAGGTTAGTGACTTTCATACACATTCATACTTTTATAAATTCATTGTTTTGTTTTTTCAAATGGCCTTCTATTTCTTGTCCAATTTATCCCAATTTAAAACCAAAATATCTGGTAACAACCACATCATAAACTATTGTGGAAGGCAACAGAGAGGTGGCAGAAATCATGGAATCACAGAATCATAGAAAGATTTGGGCTGGAAGTGACCTGAAAAATCATTTAGTTCCAACCCGCTGCCACTGGCAGGGACACCTTCCACTAGACCAGGTTGCTCAAAGTACCATCCAGCCTGGCCTTGAACACTTTCAGGGATGGGGCAGCCACAGCTTCCCAAGGGAGCTGTTTCAAAGTTGAAGTTTGTTTATTTTAGAGAAAGATGTGCTCTCAAGAGGTCCATCTGCAAATCTGTTTAATGTTGAACAGGCCACAGGTCAATATTTTAAGGAATAAGGAGAGTTAACTTTCTACTGAAGGAGGTGCCAGATGGCAGAACTGAAATGCCTGCATGCGAATGCAGATGCATATATTTATGTCATAAAAGAATTCTGCCATTGCATTACAGATCATTCCAGCACAAATTAGTTGCAATAAAGAGGTTTTGACAGAATTATTCATCTGGTAAATGCCATAAAATTCAATGCCAAAATTCATAATGTAATTCAGATATAGGTTTAAAAATGAGCGGATATGATAACGAAATAATATTCCAAATATTAATATTTTTTTCATAGGATACATTATCCAATGAATTTGGTTGAAATATTTGAGCAGTTTGAATTACATAATGTAAAGAAAGTATATGTAAAGAGAGAAAATGTACATGCATTTCTTCAGCATATCTTTTCATATCTATGGAATTTATCATTATCATATTACCCTATTGCTTTAACTGTGTCAGATGATTTCCAGACACAGAGGTGAAGTGAGTCTGAAGAGCAAAGCACTATGAAACTACAAAGAAAAACCTGTGAGAGGAAGCAAGTGGATATAATATGCAA